>CM052087.1:12018290-12070812 GCA_028453745.1 Agapostemon virescens
AGCGAATTAATCCTTTTAATAACTGGAGAAAATTCTAGCAGTTTTTTCCAGTTTAAAACACAGTCAGAATCATCTGTGTCAACAATCTATGTGCACATCAGATAGAAATGCTTAGATTCCCCGTTTCTGTTTCACTCGTTCCGGTTAAATTGTATCATTGCGGTTGTCTGGCCGGTGGTCAATATGTTAATAAGCACACTATCATCGAAACGGTCTGAGACATACTGCCTTCCGCTACCGTTGCCAGTTACGAGCGTGAGAGACTTTCATGGTGACTCACATACGGCAGTCCATAGCCACCATGAGATACAGGAAATTCCCCGGTGAAATTAAATCGCCCAAATTAAAGCATTCCAGAAAATTAGGATAAACCCGAAATTTTGTGATTTCACTGGGTATCCGGGTATCGAGAATATCAAAAACTCTGATATAATTGAAGGGAGGACTTACGGTTGTATCCACGGGTTTCACTCGTTTGGAAGTGGCGATTATGGTTGCCTTCCTATTCTCCTTGGATGCGAACGCAGCTCCTAGCTCCCCCAAAGTGAGAACAACCGTGTTGCAACCGTTATCCAATAGCTTATCCATAGCTTTCTGAACGTTTGACAGCCCTAATGGCTGCACCCCAGTCGCCACTTCCGCCTAAAGTGGTAACTCGTTTGTTAAATTCGATCATTTAGTTGCAGTTAACCCTTTGCAGTCGAATCACGTCTCCGAAATGTTCTTAAATATTACCACACATTTATTCGGACACAAGACAGTCCGTTCGTTTTTAATTAATTTCTAATTATTTAATTTAATTTTAATTTTTCATTATTTAAGGCATTTAAGTTTTGGTATATATTTATTAAATTATATAAGTGCCGTTCTGTTCCATAATCTTTCTCCATCTTTCAGGAAACTTTACACAATAAAAACGCAGGTCATTTGTTTCCAGTAAATGTATAAACTAAATGTTCCAGTAATTGTATAAACTTTCCGGACAATCCAATAAAAAAAGATTACAAGAATGAGAACGTTCAAAGAGGTGTCTTCATGTTGGAGTTGAAGTAGCTTCGAGTGCAAAGGGTTAATTTGTTGGTGATTACTGTACCTCGGTCTCGTTGACGCAAAAAATGTCGCAGAGGGACAGAAGCTCCCGGTCTACGTGTCCGATCGCAGGCGCCCCGTTCAAAATCGACAGACCTATCGCATTACATTTTACACAGTCGTCATAGTCATTGAACGAGAGAACAACGAGGCGTTACCAGACGCAACTAACCGTGGCCTTTATGGAGCTTTAAAGCGTGTCGCGTGGCTTCCAGAGACGTCTCGAATTGACATAATAAAACGGCAGCATCTTTGACTACCTCCGCCGCGTTATCTACCTGTTTCGAGCTCAGCGACGCGTTCGATCCTAACACGATCACTATGCTGTTCTCCCCTGAAAAATGAATTTTTCACGGTCCACTGTGCGACGAAATCCGATACGTGGCGCATTAAAAAGTTCCGAAATTTATTTATTTATTATTAAATTTTAATAATACTTCACGTGAACCTTTACCGATCCACTGCATTAATTATGTTAATTTCCGCATAGTCGTTTATTTATGTTTTCAGATATCAAATATATCAAATAATATATAATATAATCCTTTGAATATCAACTGCCCATGTCGAGTAGACAATTATTTTATATATTAGATTCAGTAGACTGGTTGCTATTAATAGACTACAGTAAGATTTAATTGGAAATAATAAAGAGATCAAGAGAATTTAACAATATCAAAATATTTCTTGTAACTTAGTAAAATCACTCAAGAAATTTCTATTTGGTACTCATAGCTTGGGATTAATGGTCTACTAATTAACACTTTGTCTACCAATAGCATAAATAAGCTTTTCAATAGTTATGCTGTACCAAAAGGAAATAATCTCGAACGAAATAATTAGATAACATTATGAAATAATAAATAACGTGTTGATAATAAGTAAACCAGTGAAAGATAGCTTTGAAAGACACCCAATTCCGAATTCTGGAACTTTTCTACTGCACCATGTATAGGTGGAAACGCGGTCTAAGATTCATTATCTGAAAGCACATTTTTGTGCAGAAATCTGCAACGATTGCCAGTATTTTCCTACCGTTATCGGCAACGGTGATATGCGCTATGCCACTGTGCTGGTTCTCTAGTATTTGAACGTGTGAGGAGTTCACGTTCTCCTTCTCAAATATTTTTAAGTATTCTTGAGCATAGCTGTCTGAGCCTAACTATATAAAAAAGCAACTTTAAACAAGTAAACATAATCTTGTGAAATTCTTAATGTTAATTGAAAATTAACACATGCACCACCAAGAGTTCAGTAACATCTTGAAAGATAAGTTAATGTTAGATTACATAATTGCTTTAAAATAAAAAGCAAACCACGTCCAGTCAAGCAACAATCAATTGAAAGAAATAGAATTTTTTATCTTTCTATTGCTTTAAATATCTATCTATTTCTATCATGAGTAGGCTGTGGGTTCTACATATTTATGATAAAAATGAGTAGATTATCTCCTGTACCTGTTCCTGTACCTTGCAATTATTCTGAACAATTTTTATTTTCGAAATCCATAGTCTAGTCATAAATAATAAAACCAGCCTATCAGGATTCAAGTTTAAAGAATAACATATGATAACTTCCAGATGTATACTTATGTGTTGTGTTTATGTAATACTGCTTTGGAATTCAATCGTAATCTAATTGATAGTGCAAGGGTTAATTGAATTTCTGTGGATAAATAAATGAGATCAGAGTGTCGTACACAAGCAACCATTGCTGTGGATGCACCGAGCTTTGCTGCAGCTATGCATTGATTGGCACCTTTGCCACCATACTTTATCTCAAAGCTTTCACCAATTATGGTCTCACCAGGTTTTGGTAAACGGGGGGAGAAACTAAAACAAAATTCTTCCTATAGTAAATGTTACGCTACCATCTTGGTATCTAGTTTAAAAGAATTATAACACCAAGTGTTCAAAATTTGTGACAGTGTAAAAAACAAATACCTGTAATACATAGAACATTAATGCAGAAACATAAAATGGGAACTACGGTGTTGTATTGTTAAATCAAAATGGGAAATGTGTCTACAGTTTTTTTACACCTAAAGTTACAAAACAAATTTCTTTTACCATAAGCGTTCTGACTTACCTAGTGAAATCGATCATGCACGAGCCAACGACAACGATTTTTGATGACATTTTTAAATAAAATATCGAAACACTTATTGCAAAATAAGGCGCGTGAAATTCTCGGACGGTTATGCGAGTGACTTTCACAGTTTAAATGTTTCTTCTAATAAAGGCACACACGAATTGCTCTCGGTTTATATAAATGATTAAGGCTTCATATCGGGTTTTATCACAATTATCGCATGGACCAAGAAATCCAGCCGCTGATAAACGATTTGTTTACTGAAGACATAACCTACGACAGATTGAATATGTAAAAGGATTGAACAAAAAGGTCAACGCTGAATATATAATACAGTAGGTTAACAGTGACACAAATCGTGGAATTAATACACAGAATTAATATTGCAAAATGTATTTTTATTCTCAATAATAATACACTCGCACAGCTATATACTTATACGTGATGTGCGTGAACGTGTTATCACCTCGCACGTGTGAAGCAAGTGATTAAAAGAAACTTATACACTTGAAAACTTGCAATCTCATATCCAATTGTGAAAATAATAACAAAGGTCAATGCAAAAAGAAAAACATTTATAAGTAATCCTAGATATGCAAATTCAATTTAAATTGAATATAAATAAAGCGGCAGTCGATTTTAAAAGACAACTGCTGCCATCTATGAGAAAACGAACGAACCTATGAATTAAAGTTAATTTACCTTAACGAAAACTTTTTCGTTTTAATGAGATAATTATTACTAGAAATTTATGTAAATCCATTCGAAACAATATATAAATAAATTTTCGATTACAAAAGTTAATCATTTCAAAATATGATTTTATAGAATGTTAATAATTCTCTGAGTCACGCTATAGTAATCGGAATATTTTTATAAGAGTAATATCTTAAAAAGTATTCTTATTAAAATTGACTTATTTATTTTATTCTTGTTCGTTCATGGTCATGGTCGAATACCGATATATTTATGCGAACAGAATATATGTAACAGTCTCGTTTAATTAATTTCACTAACAAAAGCTTATATCTCGGTTATCGGTGGTAAAAATAAAAAAATTTGTATGATCTTTATGTATTTCGCATTTTAATATTTAAAATCTGGTTTTCAAAAATGTGGCGGAGGGTGGTTGTAAATAACTTGCGGTAGATTGATGACAGTAGTGTACTATGTATAACTACGTATTCCAGATTTCATTCTTGTAAACATTGCGTTCGGATTTAAGGGAGTCATTGTTTTTTCATATGAAATCGATTCATATATATGAATTATCCGAAGTGCTTATTTAACTGTGACGATTGCCCATGAAATAGTTCCGTGAATGATTGAATAATATGTGATTTTCTTTGGAGTCGACAGAGTATGGATACAACAGTCTTGGTTGGTAAGTTTTTCATTATGCCATTGAAATTATTTTCTATGTAGATCCGACGAAACCGTTGTTAAATAATCTGATGACGTTAATGAAACTCCTTTAATTAACAAGTTCTAGATTAACTAATTTTCTAGTGCGAGGGCCGAATAACTTGATTATAGATTAGTGTACTATCATTTACCATGACTTCATGAAATGTCGAAACATTGAATAGTTGGAGCATATTACTGTATCTCTCTGTTGAGAATTTCTCGGTTCAACCATCAAAACGTTATTTTGCGAACGAATTAATCATTGAAATCACCAAAAAAATGAGTGAAATAGAACCCGTCTGCGCTTGATGTTAGGTATCTGTGAGGTTATGGTATGCTTGAAACATTTTTTCTTTCGTTCCTTGCTAAAAGGGATTTCTTTGTATAAATTAATTTATTCATTGGTAGCAAAACCAGTTTAATAGTTATTTGCGAGTATTTAACAAGTTTGTTTACTGTATTCTGATCACCTAAGATAGTAATCACTCTTTCTCGTTAACAGGTCAGTCCATGGTTTACTAGATAAGTGTAATGGTCTTAATATTCTACCATGGAACAAGCAGATGAACTACAGCGTGATATTGTTAATGTGGAATCAATACCAATAGTGGATCTATCTTCTTCATTTGATTCACAGTCGAACGATGATGTGACAACTATAGAAAACATTCCCGAGAACCAAGAGAATTGTTCTCAGAGTTACACGGACAATGAGGCTTCTATCACTGCAGATGAAGGTGATCTAAGTATCACAATTGAAGATGTTGAAGTTAAAGACAATGAAATCAAGGAAGCCAAAATCGAAAAAGATAAAATCAAGGAAGATGAAATCAAGGAAGATGAAGTCAAGGTAGTTGAAATCAAGGAAGATGAAGTCAAGGTAGTTGAAATCAATGAAGATGAAGTCAAGGTAGTTGAAGTCCAGGAAGACAAAGTTATGAAGAATGTTAATGCCGATGAAATCGGTATATTAAATGAAGAGATAATTCATGACACTATTGACATGCAAGAGGTAGTCACAACTAGTCCAGCTGAAGCAGCTAAGGATGATACACAAAAAGATGGTAAGCAGGATACAAAGGGTATCATAGTGACCGAAGAGAAACAAGAAGAAGATATCGAATTGATTGAAATTAAAGACAATGAAAAATGTATAGAGGATAAACAGTTAAATGAAGAAAGTATAGATGTTGTAAACAATGATCAAGAAGACACCACAGAAAAAGAAAACAATGCACAAAATTCTAATGAAGATGACGATTGTATAACAAAAGATACAAACATGACAGATACAGATATTCAGAATCAAGTATTAAGTAAGTCTCCCAGCAAAATTGTTGAAAATAGGGACCAATCATTGCATGTTACAGATGCAGAGGCAGACTTAACTAAACTGGTTGATGGTGATTCGAATGTTATGGTAGTGACTGTAGAGTCAGAGACCCTTGATGAAACAAATGTACCTGTACAAGATCATATTGTGGTAACTGACTCTTTAGAATTGGATGAAAAAACGAAAAAAGACGAAATTGTGAATGAAGAATACGATTTGATTGACTACAACCAAGAACCAGAAGAAACTATCATTGAAGTGATCTCCACAGAAGTAGTACAATCCGAAAGTCCTGAAAAGTCGGCTGAAGAAAGTGAGAAGGAGACTTCAAAGCACTCAACACCAGACATTGATCTCACGACTCTAACCATTTCAGAAGACACCTGCAAACCAGGAATTGTACATAGCATTAGTATTAACGAGGATAAAATTGGGGAAAAAAGTAACGACGTCGATCAAGAGGAAGATATAGAACAAATAGAAGAACAGTCATCTACTAAAACAAAAACAGAAACTTGTGATAGCGTCAAAAAGAATAACGCGAAAGAAAAACATGTGAATAACAAAACCAATATCGCCTCGCCAATTGTGGATAATTTACAAGAAGAATCTGAAGTAAACGAAATAGATAAACCTACTTCGCCGTCTAAAAAGAGAAGCGTACTTCAGGATATTTTTGATGATTGGGGCGATGAGAATGTAGAGGAGGATAATCAATCAGCCTCTAAAGAACAGGATACTGTAGAAATAGAACTGAAAAGCCTGTTGGACGATCCAAAAACGACTCCAGTTGTCGAAGAAGAGACGATCGTGATCGTCAAAGAAGAAATTGCATATATAGAGAAAGAGGTGGCAAGCGGTGGAAGGACTGTAGGAACCAAGGAAATTAAAGAAGCGCAATTATCGAAAGAACAATCGGATAACAATCAAAATGCAAACAAGCAACATAGCGCTGTTAAATCACTAAAAAAGGAATCTGTAAATTCTAAATCTCAATCACCGCAATCGAAATCTCTCGTCAATCGCGGCCGGATTCTGTCCTCGCAAGCTGAAGTGACGGAAGCCTTAAAAGAACGATTTCGCGAGAAACAAAAATTGATAGAACCACCTCCCGGGCCTGATATATTTTTCGTTAAAAAGCTTACGCAGAGATTATCGAGTAAACTAGGCGGTAGCCCGATAGGCACTCTACCTGCACTTATACCACTGCCTCAACCAACTGTTCCATCCATAGACAAGAAAAGCATAGATAATACGGAATCTAATAAAGAAATTAGTAGTGAGGCAAACAAACAGACCAGCAAAGAAAGCAGTTCTGATAATAAGGAATTGTTGGCTATTTTAGAAGGTGATGTGGACCTTGACTGGTCAAATTTGAAGCCACCAACTTTAACAGAAGAGGGAAAGGGTCCAGTGGATCTCGATGAAACTGGTCACAATACACCACCAAAACTAGACCCTCTAGTTGAAAGAGAGTTGGCGTTAAAACAGCTTCTGGAACTACCTGTTTATCCTGTTAAGAAAACTCCCTCTAAAAAGAAGAAAACGTTTAAACCCGCACCCGCCAAAGTTGTTAAGGATGCAGAAGAGAAGCTGATTCTCGAAATGGAAAAGGAAGTTGTCAATATTGACTTGTCTAACGATTCTGTAGAGTCTCTTCCGAAAGATGCAACGCCAGACATTGAAACATCTCCAATAACGATTGAAACTACTCCAGAGAAAAGTATAGAGTCGCCTGGCAAAGAAATAAGATTGGACGAGTCGAGGTCGGGTAGAAAACGAAAGCTTACAGAAAAAGCAAGAGAACACGAGGAGCAGTTGAGTATCGTTAAACGGCAGAAAGTGTACAAAAATAAGGTCTCTGTGAGCAAGAAGCAGACTCAGGATGTTGAAGTACAACCAAAAGAAGTAAAGCCGAAAGAAGTACAAGCTGAGACATCACCCGTGATAACTGAGAATCATGAGTCCAAACAAGGAAACACCACTGCCAATGCAGTCGGAGAAGATGATAGTTCAACCACAAAACAAATCATAAATAAAGAAGTTACGAATAAAACGTCCTCTACACCAGATAAATTAGAGATTACACCTGTGAGACGTCCAAAACAGAGTCTCACCAAGAAGGAATCTCAGTCTCTATCAAAAAGGAACATAGTTGTGAAGAAAATACTAAAGCAAAACATGTCCTCCAGTAAGAAGGTAGCTTTAAAGGCGAAGCTAAACACATCATCAAAGAAATCTAGCTCGAAAGTTACACCCAAGAGCAAGCAATCGGTACAGAGTAGTTCTGGAGATACGAAGCCAAAGAAGAAGATCATTAATGAGATAGATAGATTGCTGCAAGATGAGGGTGTTGTAAATTTATTGTATGACGTTGAACAGCCGGACAAGAAACGTTTGATCCCTATCACGAAATCCCAGGCGAAAGTCATGGACATTCAAAAAGTACAACGCGAACTTAACTTCCGGAAAAAATTGGTGCGCAATGCCGTTTTAAGATTGCGCACCGCTACGACAGGTGTATCGAAAGTTTCGCCACGGTCAAAAAGAACTTCTATACACATGAGTGAAGTGCAAACGGAGAAGAAGAGTGGAGAACAAGCTACCACGGGAAAATCGAATGCCGCGTCTCAACAGGAATTTATTTTGCCCGGAAAGATCAGGAACGCGGCGGACGCGTCTATTATAATTAGAAGACATTCGTCCAGTTCTTTTTCCAGCGCATCCGGAAGCCCTAGAGTCAGCGTCGACAGTCCGGAGAAGATTGACGGAGCTAGGAATGAGGAAGGAGGTTCTCATTCGTTGAGATCGATGAAAAGGAGATTATCAGACGATGGAGCGAAGAAAAGTAAAAAGAAGGCTGTCCATAAGGTCGACGTGGAAGCTATGGTCGCGAATAACATGGACGACAAAACGCTTCGTCCGAAGAAGTCCGATTCCAAAAAAGGTGATAAGAATTCCAGACAGGTCGATGCTACAGTAATAGAAGATGCCGGTTCTGGCAAAGTTATAACACGATCGAACGGTACAACCACAGGTAAGGTAACATCGAAAACCAAAAAATCCGCAAAGAACAAAGTTACATTTGCTAAAACAAGTGAGTCAGATAACAATGAAGAATTCTCCAAAGGAGAAGATGAACTTTCAGTCTGCCTTGCAGAAGCTGTAAGTGCTCTTTCAGTAGTCGGTGCTGGAAATCGATCTGGAAGTTCTACAGCTAATCGTAAAAGCAAAGGTGAAATCTATGATTTCAAACTGCTTGAAATGTTTTTTGCATTTTTTTTTTTTTCTGTAATAATCTTTTTTTCTTTTTGTTTTTATTGAGAACCGTATTACGTTCTTTTTAAGTATACGTATGTTTACACGCTGCGATCTATTAATTGTACTCGTACAGAAAAGGACAGAGGTACTGAACGAAAGAATATGTTTCAGTAGCTGGGAATATAGCCAAGATATTGGAGTCGGATAATAGCAAGACGAAAACGGAGACGAGAAGTCAATTCAGTAATAAGGAGATCACTGTACGACGACATGGTAACCTTGTGCAATTAATACTCACACCGTCATCATCAACGAAACTTAAAAACGCTCTCACATTGCAGGTAAAAGCATCTTGTAGTTGATAATTACTCTTACAAGTTTCTCAAGCAATGTAATATTTGTTTTATGTTTCTAGATGATGCAAGAGTTTCGTGATACGTTATCGATCCTGAAAAGAGATGATGACTGCAGAGTTGTTCTATTAACGTCCACTGGCAGCAGTTTTTGCGAAGGTCTTGAACTTTCTATGTTGCTACACGCAAACAAGGAAGAACGTCGTCTTCGAGCTCAAGAAATGGCGGACGCTGTTAAGTACGTGGTTCCTACAATTACAGTCAGTCAGAAAAATAAAAGGCTTTTAGTTCATTTATAAAACATTTGATTTAAAGTGTGTACTCTCAACTATGTGACTGACTGCATACAATCAAACCGTAATTTATTTTTTGGATAATATTAAATGGTTAAACTTTTTTTACACAGAGACTTCATCAAAAGTTTAGCTATGTTTAACAAGCCGATTGTTGCCGGAGTACAGGGCGCTGCTATTGGTCTTGGTGTAACGATGCTGCCTTTATTCGACCTTGTGATAGCCAGCGATAAAGCAACGTTTAATACTCCGTACGGAAAATTGGGACAAATCGCCGAAGGCGCTGCTGTGTTCACCTTGTCACATATATTGGGAAGTGCAATTGTAAGTGGATTAACCTAATACTTGCTACATTTAAGAATGATTTATTAACTTTTATATTTACAGACGAGCGAACTGCTTTTGGGTGGTAGAACACTCACTGCTAGCGAAGCGTTGAGGGCTGGCCTGGTTACAAGAGTCTTGTGGCCTGACAGATTTCAAGTAGAACTATTACCCACTTTGAAAGCCATGAGCGAGCAATCCGCCCAGGTATGCATTCCACGTTTTTACAGATCTGTAAACCGAAGGCAATAAGCTCTGTAGGCTGGTCCGGAGTAAAGTAGTTCTTGAACGTTCTCTGTAGTTCGATTTTTGTAAATGCATAAGTGTTTCTCTGGACAAGAACATCTGTAGTACGTCGAGTACAAATCGGATCGTATGTGGCCACAAAAATCATTCGTTTCGCACATTCTTTTCTAGAAAAATGTTAGTGAAATGTAGCAAAATTTACAAATGCTCAACCATAATTCACAGTATAAATCTTTGAATTTGAAAAGAAATGTACCTTGACACATTTAAATGTCTGCGTGATAAGATCGTCATCCTCGTATGTATTCTTTTGCAGTCTCCAGTAATGCGACTTCGGACAAACGCAATTAAACGTTACATTATACAGTATTAAATAAGAGTTAGTACTGTTGCTTTTACCATAAACATTGACAGCTTCGTTCTTGTGCGTGCATTCTTCCATATTTGTCGTTGAATTGCAAAACTGTAAATTGTTAATTATCGGTCGACTGCAGATTTTATACATTTACGATTAATTAATCTCCTGTATAAAGCAATTACCTCCATGCGTGATTTATTGTTGAGCGATTGGGATGAATTTCCGTATTGCACATTCCATTGCCACGGGCACTCTTTGCCATTAGGACAACGGCACAGTCTCTCGGTCAAGCTAGACATCCAGAACCGGTCATGAATCACACTGCAGGCCTCGTTAATTGCACAATAATGTAAATCACTTTCTCCATCTACCTGTATTGTTAATATATATAAATTGCTGTACCTTAACGCACAATTAATACACATATTTATAATTACATACTCCGTCCATATACTTGAAAGTAACATTGCTTAATTTGCTGTTCAGTATAACATAAGAACCGAAACTGGCTGTCGAGAATAGCAAAAAGTAAAACAGTTTAAACATTTTCATGGCACGGATGAACCTTTAATGAATGATGAAACGTTTGAGAATTGTGCCACCAAAGACATTAAAGTGAAGCTACCACATTAGTAATGTGGGAAACTGATTAATATTTATACAATACATTTCAGTTGAAAACTGTTACTGACTCTTCTATCGGTCTATTTAATTTTTAGTCCATGGAAGCCACAAAGGCTCTGTTGCGTCACAGCTTGAGGAAAAAATTGGACGCTGCATTGGAGTCTGAGACGTATTTACTGATCCTGCATTGGTGTTCCACAGAGTGTCAAACTGCTATAAAATCTTACATTGATGGCAAAGTCCAGTGAACATTCAAATGGTAATCACACGTACGTTTTCTCTGTAAATTTGTCTTGAATTATTTGTACTTTACCTATACGAATAGAAAAAGTACTGATGATAATATTAATGATAATAATGATAATGATAATAATAATAAGTGGGATAATAATTTTGATGGAGTATTACATATAGTGGTAAAACATTTTATAATGTGTATAGCAATATAGCAAAATGTAAATACATATTTGTCATTTGTTATATATAATTTGTATATGATGCTGTACAATATATTATTTCTTACTAAAACGATTGTCTTGCAGTCAGTTCTCATAATAATAATGGCAGAAAATGTGTTCAATCGATGTTCGTGCAGTATACGAGGCATAGAAATGTAAAGTCGTTACGATATTGCAAATATATTGCAAATTATAACTTCGAGAATCATTGAGAAGAGACGTAACGAAAATATCCAATTATGCTCTACGGATGCCCAACGATTTGAATGGAAGTACTAGCCACATATTCCAACACTGCAACTAACATTGTAAATTGGGTGCGAAGAATATAAAATAACAAGATAATTAATTCGGGAGACATTAAAGTGAGAAAGAGCAATCGTGACTTCGGTGTTGTTAAATGGCATTGATTGCACGATTATTTTTAAGATAAAGCAAGTAATAATTGTCGAATCATATTCGATCAGATGGACTATTTTAATATTAGATCATTTAGGCGCCTATACTTTTCGCAAACATGTTATTCTTGTTTAAATTAAATAAAATGACCATCGTTAGCACTGCGCTTGATCTTGTGTTCTTTGCAAATATACTTTAATCGATCGTGGATAAAACAAAATAGTTTTTCTTTTATACTCGATGTACTATCGTGCCTTGGTGAAATTGTAAAAAAAAAAAGAAAAAAAAAACAATGGAGACCACTAGACGTAGATGGAAAATATTTGTTTCACTGTGAAAAAATAAACAAACTAAGTATTTGTTCGATTATTATAAATAATTATTAGATGTTCACCTAAATTGTTTTCTTGTAGCGATAATTTGTGATTGCCAGTTATTATAAATTTGTTTAAAAGAAAGACGACTTGTAAATCATCATTTACCATGTATAAAGTTTTCATTTTATTAATGCATTTTTATCGGATATGAGCTAATTATATTATTTAACGATGTGAACGTTGTACAGCTTTGCGATACCGTTGCGAATTGTATGTACGGGGGAAAAAATATTGTGTAAGATAAAGTTATTTTCAAATGATGTGTCACGTATGTTTTTTGATGATAGTACAAGAGAATAAGTCGTATCGAAAATGAAGTTACGAGGATTCGTAAAAAGGACTCGTGAAATAAGACTCAAGGCAACATTGAGAAATTTCATTGAATACTGTTCAAAAACACAGAGTATGTTGTAAAGAATACAGTCGCTCTTGTACAAATGTTACACATGTAAGAATAAGCCATTCTAAAACATATTGTATTATCAATGAATATAAAGCCCATACAAATATAAAGGAAATATTCACAAGCCAATTTATGTTTAATATGTATTAAAAATATATAATTACCTATCTATATATATTTATATTATATTTTATATATATATATATTTTTTTATATCATATATATAATATATAATATATATGTATACGTATGTATAAGTATAGTATATATATTATATTTGAGACAATAGTAAACATCTTCAACTGCATTATAATATTAGTTCTTTTTCCGGTCGATAGGCAACTTTTAGTAGTATTCTTTTTTCGAATGCGAATCCATATATATGTACATATGTGTACGTATATATACATATATATGTATCGAAAATTTAAAAAATTTGAATGTTATAAACATCGTAAAACAATTAACAAAAACTTTATTAAACGCTTTACAGGGGCAGCTATTATTCGTAGGATCGGCAGTAGGGGCGTTTCATCAGAAAAGCCCGATTTCTTTTTTGAGATTCACTTGTTTCCAAACTGGAAGATCTTGAAATTCGTCTTTACTCATTCCTAGTAGCTCCTGAAAGAAGGAAAAAAGAAAACGTATTGATTCAATAACATCTGTAATTAAAACGAACGTGCTCATGTAAAAACATCTCGATTGATGGAACTAACTTCAAAGTGTTGTTGAGATAAATACAATTCCAAGTGTGTGGGATCCACTCCTTCCGGTAATGGTCGTTGTAATAATTGAGCGGGGGGATACGTGCTTTTCGTTAGTCTTGCTAATTCATTCTCCACTGTCAATACTTCTCCAGGATTGTGGCCATCCTAAAATATTAATTTTATTTATAAAATATATCTCATCTTTACGTCAATGAAAATTGTCAAAAATTTCATTATTCCTTTATAATTTTGGTAAAAAATATTCTTCTTTTACCTCAACGTTTATTTCGGCGATATTGTCCCGATATGTCCACGTAGGGAACAAATTGATGAACTGCAACGGTTCTAGACCAGCCCAGACTAGATAAATCGGATATTTCGTAGTTTCTGGATGCAAGCTCTGCCAATATTGCATAGCCGTCGTCATGGCAGCTCTTCTCTCCGCCTGCCATCTGACCGCTTTACTTCCGGATTGATCTTCAGCTCCGGTGTCAGGCCACCAGCCTTGCCATATCCATAATTCATGTTTATTATCCAGCAAAAATAGTGCTGCAACAATAATATACTATGTAGCATAATTACCTAATAAGTGCTCATTCAAAATTCACCATATAGTAGTATCAATTACCTGGTTGATTCACTTGATACAAGTCCTCCTGTAGAAAAGGGAACACTGTTGCCAAAGAAGCACGATGAGGACATAGTATCTCCACAGGTTTAAATTCTTTCGAAATACTCGATAAGTGAAACAGTCTTGGAGTATGTTCCTGTGATTGATCTTTCTCTAGCGATACGTACAATGATTTGTTCATACCTCCCAATGCTGTAAACGAAGTGTCTCATTGAATGTTTCTGAAGAGTATTTTATTCAGACTGTGGATCTTTTATGCAAAGCACATGGTTTTAAAGTTGATTGTAAGAAACGGAGGATAAGTTAAAATGTAAATTCGCAGTTTATTCATAGTTGACTGCTCACCATTGAAGAATTCCTCCGGTTCAATTCCCTCATTAATTTCTAAGATTACTATATCACTGTCGGACGACAAGTCGGTTTCCTGAGGTGGATTTTTCTGCAATTTCTTTGCCGCACTAATTGCATTCTGCAAACAATTACTACATGCAATAACATACTACTATTACAATATAAAAACGTACAAAAAATGGTAAAAAATTAAACCTTAGTATACCTTTTTAGTATGGAGTAACGCGTTAGATCCATGCCACACATAAATCTTGGCATTTTTCGAGTCCAAAAGTACAAGAGAACCTCTGCTCCTTAATTGACGAGTGCTACAAGGAATCTCGATCAAAGACACCTCTGACTCTAAAGTACCCCGACATATGTACAGTCGCCACTGTTCGTCCTTCTTATCGCTCTTCTTACCAGAGTGTACAATCATTCCTCCAGAGAATAAATTAAGAAATGCGGCTGGCTCGTGTCCTTGAACTACACGAAGCTGTAACAAACACGAGTATATTACTTTATAAAAATGTTGAGATTATATTTAAATAATCCTTTAATGTAATTAATAATTACCTGGGGTGCTTGGTCGCTGTCTAATTGGATAGTTAGTAGCGCCGCCGCACCCTGCTCGTTCAAAGACGCGCTCTGTCCTTGCCAAATGAAGTACACAGAACGATCACGGCCCTTTGCGGAATGCTTCGAAGGCATACCGCTTAATTCGCGTCCTACAAAGGAAAAAGAACGCATTTAAAATGTATTAAAAAACGAACTGCAACGGTACCACATGCTCGATATTCACCAGTAATAGTAACTGAATACATCCAATGTACAATATAACTATCTCCTGAGTAAAATTGACCAATAGACGAATCGTCTAAAAGCGTGTGAGAGAATTCATCAATGTGCCACACCTTCACGCTCGTTGTTGTAACAACATACTGCTTCATTAACTGCAAAATAAATAATAATCTCCTGGTTCACGCATTCTACGTATATGGCATAGTAATCAATAGACACCGGACCTTTATACAAAAATTGTCTGTCTGCACTACCACATAGGTTGAAAATAATATAACAGTATTTTTAAATTCTTTTCATGGTGCGTTTTAATTAAACAAATTTATGCATCGCTGTGATTGCATAAACTCCGTTGTCTAGTAATTAAAATACAACTTAATTACCTCGTCATCGTACCAACCAGTACCCCGACCCAGATGACTTCCCTCGAGTACCAAGTCAACGGGTGCGGTATTTTCCTCTAATAAATTATTAATATTGCACGGTTCTATAATTATGGTTCCATCGACCTGTTCTTTGCTCGTGTCGCCGCGAACACGAATAATTCCAGAAGCGTTCGGCCAGTCTAGGAACTTCTCTCTGAAGAGTATCGTTTCGACGTGTTGCGTCAACTTGGCGAGCAAGCACCATTTCGGTCTGTCTTTGGCAGATTTCGAGCCTATCTGAGACACCGTACGTCTGCCAATCATGGATGCGGCGTTAATCGGGCACACGTCGCATTCCGCATAATCGTATCCCTCTTTCCACATTTCTGTTGCCAGATTTGTTGCGATTTTCTTTTTGTCCACAGATGCGACTTTACCGCTCCATATGTACATTTCGCTACCGAAATCGAACACCAAAACCTTGTTCGGATCGAGCATTTCGATTTTCGGTATAGCACCCCAATACTTCTCGAGAGGCACCAACTCTTCACCTTTGATCTCGTAGATCATGTTAGTATGTATCATTGCCGTCTCGTAGAGCTCATCTTCATCGGGATGGCCAGCATCGAAAACTACAATTAATGCAATCAATTATTTATTAAATTGTTCACCTAGGTAATTGTTTTTCTTTATTCGAATAATGTTTTCTTTTGAGAAAACTATTAATTTAAATTAATCCTATTAGTTTTAGGGTAACTCACCATCTACATTTTCATTCTCGGCACCAAGGTAGTTCCAAAATTTCTGCAATTGACTCTTCGTACACGTGACTTTGTCTTCGCTAATAGTGATTACTTGGGACGCCTGAGTGCCGAGATCCTTGCGTTGTTGAATGGTCATCGCGATTTTCGCACCGCGAACCCTTTCGATAACGTTACAGTACTTTCCGATGTAATTGTATACCTGGACAAAATAAAGTAGAATATTTCGGGTAATGACAGTAATTTTTAGTGGCAAATAATTTAGGATTATAGTAGCAAAGTACGCTATTGTTTACCTCTGTTCTCGTGACTAGTACAAAATTATCGCCACTGTTAATATTCTCGGCGATTGGTTCGATCAATTTCACTTGCACATGACGTCTTCCTTTGACCAAAATCAACATTAAATCTTTGTATGGTTGCAACTTGTTTATCGAGACATTTGACTCTGCCACGTTCCTCAACGTTACATTGCTAAAGTCTTCGGTGGAAGCCAGACCAGCTAGAGCTTCCATAGCCAAAGATGAATTCTTAGCCACTGTAATATTAAGAAAAGAATAACATTGCATATTATTAAAGTCGAAAATAATACAATATCCTTAAAATCGAGTGTTTAGAAAGCTTACATTTTTCAACATTTAATTGCTTCATTACTTTCTCCGCAATACCAGTCCGCACCTCGGTATACTCTTGCTTTAGGTCAGTTCTCGCTGCCAGCGCTTTCAGAGGATTCCTGGATATAACATGTCGCCTTTGCAGTCGTATATCGCGTCTCTGGACTAGCCTGTAAATACGCAAACCCGTGAAAACCAGAAATTAAAATGTCTACAACTAGTAAGAGAAAAACTGACAATTCTGATTGCGATGTGATTATATCAAAATCGCTCTCGTTCAAATCAACGGATTCGGCTTCGCACTTATCCAAAGAGATTCCAGAATAGAAGGAAGTAAACGTCTCATCGTCTATCTTGGGCACCGATACCGTCGGTGAGACAGTCTTTTCGGATTTGTTTTCTTCTCCTGCCAAACCCAACAATTGGACATAATTGAATACAATAAAATTTCCTACAGAGTGCCCCGTAAAATTCAAAGAAATTTAAAACAGTGTTATTCTAAGCAGTATTTCACCTAACACATGGTAAGCAAAGAAATTAACTTGTCTAGAATTTTAATTTACATCAAGATTAAAGAAAATCTTGTCTTTTATATTGTACTAATAAAAATCATTCACTAACCGCTATCATCACTCGTAGGCTCCGAGAAGCTCATCCGCAATTTACTGTACGAATCCTTGCTTGGACTAGTAGGCGTGGACACAGCATCTTTCGTGTACCCTAGAAACAATGTATACTTTCAGTATCTTATCTGCGTCTATTCTTATCACTTTAGCTACCAAATGTTTATTATTAGCTGTGAAAACAAGATCGATAGCGTATTATTATTTTAACTGCCATGTTTAAAAATAAATTTGTACATTACTACATTCATTGCAGCAAACTTAGTTGAGATTTTGAGAATTTAAGAAGGGTCAAGGATTACTGTGTATTGTACATGTTAAGCTTTCAATGTAATCTCACACCTAATAATAACCGCTTTAATGACTCCACTGTATTCGAAGAAGGTTCAGTAGCCTCTTTGGATTATTGACAGAGAAATGTTACCCCTCTTGGCTCTGAATCGTTCCGGTCTTGGCGTCTTCTTCTTCCTATCCGTTGTAACTTCAACAAGAGGCGAACACGGACCGGTTTCCAACTTCTCCGGTAGCTCTACTTTCATTCTTCCAGCTACCGTGAACTTCATCGCGTCCGATGCAGCTACTCTCTTCTTCCATCCCTCTGTGGCGGACTCTAATTTGCCAAGGCAGTCGGCAAGAACTCCTTGCTTGATACTCCGCTCTTCTTTGGTCGACGAGTTGGTACACATTCCGTCCTGGTCAGCCATTAACGAATGATTAACAGACTTACGGACTTTAAGCCTTTATGACGGGAATAAGTCGGTGTCGTTTAAAACAGTAAACAGACTAAAAAGAATATAAGGACGTCGATACATGGTTAATTTCCTTTCATGCATATGAAATTACTATTACTCGTACTTACAACACTTAAAACTGATTTCTTAAATGCAAATATAGTGATGTCAAAGTTGTTTTAACAAGGGTTAATAAACCTATTAAAAAGGAAAATAAAGTCCTATTTGTTTTCCATGTCTTCGCAGTCAGTGGGAACAATTGTTATTTCGCATAAAGACTCACAGTCTATCGATGATAAACGAAAGAGGGTACATACTGACAAGACAGCTGATTCCGGCACTACCCGTCGCTTCCAGTTCGTGTTACCACTTCGTTGTAGTGCTGCTAATCGGTCTGCGATACTCATGCTAGGACCATCGTTGGTGTCCACCGATGGAATTGCCTGTGTCGCGCTGCGATACAATCCTGGCAACGCTACCCCTTGTTGTTTTTGTACTGTTCCACTGGACGTCTCATTCTCGAACCTCTTGTTGGCGATCGAATGGTGACTAGCGCTCTTCAACAACGAAGCGTACCTACAAGCAGGTAATTACAATACATCTGTACACACTGTCACATACTAACTGAATCTAATCTTATCTGCACTTATAGGCACAAGTGCGAAGATTTTACGTCATTGAAAAGTGGCACTTAATAGTGTACTTTACAGAAGAGAAATACATGTATTAGTTGTATGTGAAACCTTGATTTTGAACAATAGCGATAAAGAAACAGTGTTTCTTCCAGAAACGTGAATCAGATTCGTTGATCAAAGATAAAGATTCAACATACTCGAGAATCGAATTTTTTGGTCGTTCACATTCGTGATTCATAAGTAGACTGCGGATCTTTATGCGAAGTAAAAATTTTCTGCATCGACCGGGCCCAACAAAAGCTGAATATATGATAATTTTAATAAGTTGAGTATGACACATCGACGTTTCTAAATTCTCGCAATAGTTTTACTGTTCTGAATTACAGTTACTCACTTTTATCATAAATGCATAAAATCCGCCGTCTAATAATCAACCTGACGACTATAATAATATTCCTGGATCAAAAAGATTCGTTTAATTTGTATTCTAATGTCGGACATTTCATATACATCAATCTAACATATTACTCAAATATATCAGACTCACCTGGTCTGCTTTGAAAAAATAGAGTGACGAAGTACACCATCATTCTTTATGCTACTTTCATGATCTACCGACGAGATGAGATCTAGCGATGATCTCTCTTCGCTGTCTGTCTGCATACGAGAAATTTTCTCATCCTTTTTGGATACGGAGATCTCTGTTCGATTGATGCGCGTGAAATCAGAGTTTTCGAGCGTCTGCTGTTCATTCTCCTCGGAATTCTTTTTAAGTACAGATTTGATCAACTTTAAGCCCTCGAGTTCCGGACTTTTCGCTCTGAATACGCTCTGTGGTTTCGAAGTACATTTTAATAAGTCATCCTGAGAAATCGGCTCGCGAAGCTCTGGAGCAACATCTGTAACATTTAATTTGTTATTTGCATCCCGTGATCTTCCTCAGAATTTCCCACCACCACACAGTGGGCCATACAAATCTCCACATAAGATGTATAAAAATTCTAGAATATTTAAGAATTTATCAAAATATCTGTAACCGCAAAGAAATTGATTTAGCAAAAGTTTAACAGAGACGTGAATTTTACCCTGTTCTTTTACGATTCTGGCTCACTGTGTACACCGTCCCAGATACTCACTGTTCTCCAACGAATATTGATGGATGGAATTCAAAGGAGATATGCGGGACGCTACTTCGACCTCTTCAGAAGTGACCGGTTGAGTTTTGTAGCGAGTAGCCGGTCGTCTTCGCGAGTATCGTTCCGCAGACGTTTGCTCGTACTCTGTGCTCTTCTCGGTGTCGATTTTCTTATTAAATAGACGCACTCGATCCGCCAAACTCAACTTGGAGGGATCATACTCGTCGTCGGTGTTGCCTTCCGTCGAGCTTGTTTTGTTGTTCGAATTACGTTGATTTTGTAAAACCGCCTCCTGTACTTCTTGGAAGGTAACAGGTTGAGTACTGAACCTGTCATTCCCCTGAAGTTTACGGTCTCTGTAACGCTGTATCCCCCGGGAACCTTTGCTCGGTGTCCTCTGGGACAAGTTCTCCTTCTCCTTCTCCTTCGCTTTCTCCTGCAACGCTTTGAAATGCTGTGCCATCTTGGAGACACTGTTGCTGCGGTGGACGCCGTTGCTCTCTTGAAAATCGGCGTCGTCCTGGTTCCTTGGCAAAGCCAACACTTCATTGTTTGTCACATGTTCCTTGCTGTCAGTCATTTTTCCAGCACTCGTCTCGACACTATTGTTTAAAGGAAGTTCGTGTACGATCGGTTGAACCTCTGCCTTTTCTCCGAGCACTGGCTGCTTCTCCTTTTCCTTCGCAGCGCTAGAATTAGGCGAAACAGTCACTTGTTAGGATATTATTATTTCGGATCTATCACTGTAGTTTGTGCGATCTATTGTCAAGTTTAACATCGTGTTACCAGTGTTATGTTCGCCGAGCAAGAAACTCGTATTCCCTAATCTAAATGTATGCGCGCAAGCATACTTAATGAGCACTAATTTCAGGGTCTCGAGCATTTGGTGTATCTTTTTTACTTTAACTGTGTTGGTGAGGTTGCAACAGTCGTCAGTGACAACTTAACGTGTATTCCTACAATTGATCGATCGTTGATGATACATACTATTCAGCGTTGCGTGTCGAGAAAATAAGTGCATCTTTGAACGAATAAAATGCGCGGCTCTCTTTGCACAGGTAAAAAAAGTAGAATAACAAAAGCACTACCTCGGCAGCCGGAATTAACTTTCGAATAGGTGTACAGGTTGTGTGTACGCTCCGATTCTCTGTTTTCTGGTAGCTTTCAGAATTGCTAGGTGGTCTATAATTAAACTTGGCACAGATTCAAAGCCTTACCAAACTTACATATTACTATATCAAGTAAATGTGTAAACAAATATCAATTTAGAATATCGGAAATTGGTGAAAGGGACGGCCAGCCGTAAACTGTTTGAGTGAATAAATACTACTGTAACAAAATTAATAACGAGTAACAATAACAGCACAGATATTGTACAAATTGGTTCCGATTTAAAGCGTGTTCAAATACATCAGAATACTTTTATGGGCCACAAAAGTTATTTATTTCTTCTTAAATTAAGATACTTTATTACTTGTTTGAGAAACATTAATATTATAAATTCATAAAAATTTTCAATTCTATTTAAGGCTTCAATAAAACAAAATAAAAGAAGAGTCTACATTTGTACAGTACCTGCGCTGTTATTGTTACGTGTTATTAATACATTTTCTGGAAACTCACAAGCTGAGCTGAATTTATCAAAAATTAACGTTATTGAGTATTACAAATTGTGCTATCTCAAAGAATCTTTTCTCAGGCTGATATTTGTAGAAGTTGCTCGTAAAAGTTTGCTCACACAACAACAGATAAGATAAATATTGAGGTTGTCCGATTCAGCGACGACACCCGGTAGAAAGCTCGCGTTACATACCTGTTTAACGTGTCCGAAAAAATAGCAGACACATTGGCACTCTCGCCACCCAGGAAAAGGTCTGTCTTTAAATAGTTACTATTGGTCGTTAATCTTGCTTGTAACTTATCTTGTAATACGTCGCTCATGGACGTTAACTCGAGCGAGCGTCGTTTGTTAAGTACACCGGTGAACTCGTTAGGAATAGTAGAAGGCTGTACATGGCCCACGGATTGTGCCCTTTTTCGTAAAAATAAATCGGCAGGTTCGTTGCACGCCTCATCGGACGCGGCGGTCTCGTCGTGCAGATTCAAACGGACCCGTGATGATTCGTTGTCTTTTGCACCATGCTGCTTCAATATAGGTCGCATGGAGGAATCGTTCTCCACGGTCTGCCCGGTGGTTCTAGCTTGCGCAGAACGATTTCGAAGCATCGATAGCTTCTTCGGCGACGTCAGCTCGGCCTCGTAAGCGCAGTCGTCTTGCGAGTTCTTTCGCGGACACTTCAGTATAGTCTTTTTCGGTTTGTCTTCGTGCTCGTCGGACTCGGTGCTCGACTTCTTCTTCAGTATCGGCCGTGGCTCTAGAGACGGTGGATCGCTACCGAACGATTCCTCTCTACTGTGCTTTTTCTTCAGTATCGGCCTCACCTCGGAGCTGTCGAGTATTTCCGGACCGGTCGCACTTGTTGCATCCGTTGTAATAGTCACGTGGTGATTAACATTATTCGTGCGCAGGCTATTTATGGATTTTCGCTTGAGTATACCCTGCGGCTCCGAAGAACCGACTTGTCGGTCGTCCCTGTCGTCCTCCCGGGACGATTTCCTTTTCAATATCGAGGTGAGCTGAGGATCCAGGCTTTGATCTCGCTTGATGATCTCGTCCAGGGACGATCGCCTCTGATTCTTCAGGATTGGCCTGAACTCGGAGTAAGGACTATCCGTGAAAGAGATATCCGGCGAACAACTACGGCGCCGGAGTATTTCGCTTTCGTCCAGACTGCTGCGCTTCTTCAAAATACCGTGCCTCTTGTGTGTAGGCTCCACCACAGACGGCGAGAACGTTACCGGCGGCAATACTGTATGGGCGAGATTCGACAGAGCTTGAACACCCTCGCTGTCGGACATTTTATGCTTCAAAATCGAGACCGGCGCATGCGGTTGGTTCACGGGTCCGTCTTGGGAATGTTCATCGTTCGATTTCTTTAAAATGGAACACTTCCGTGGCGACGATTGCGAGACGTGCGCGTTGTTCGCATTACTTTCTGTATTACTAGTGGAGTTGCACGGCGACGACGTGCTAGAATGATTTTCCGATTGTGGTCCATAGTTTGAAGACAAGTTTGCTTGTGACGCGAGTCTCTCGACGCGCTCGATCGTTGACTTCGTCAACGCCGTTAACGCGTCGACCCTCCGCGAGACCTCTGAATCACTGTGGCCGCCGCTACTGTAAAATTCAATTGGACGTTAGCTCGTTTCAACGCCGGACAATAAGCAATGGTCAAAGAACGTAGAGAAAATAAATATATAGAGTAACGGAAACAGTATGCAGGACGTAAGTCACAAATACATACAAATAAACGTTCTCGAATGGTGAACAAATAAAATTACCTAGTTCGTTGTATATTTGAATATTTAGTGCTTGCAAGAGGATTAACAGAAGGCGTTGTAGAGGTTTTTGGATGATTTGTAACATATTGAGTACTAACTTTCGGATAAGCCGTTTTCGACTCAACCAGCTTTTTACTTAAATTAGTCGTTAGCTGACGTTGATTACTAGAATTCGAAGTAGATATTGTATCGGATATGTAATTTTGTTTAGTTGATTGTCTTCTGGTTCGTCTATCATTACATTCGGCTGAAAATAATTGCATACGTTAATTATTTACTGCGTTTCGATCGACTGGGCTGGGATCTTTATGCAGTACGACATCTCTTCGATGCTGTTTGCCAAGACAGGAATTATCGGCGTCCTTAGTCTAACGGACGCAAATATGTGTTAATAATTAACGATTGTGTTACTAAATTACATACACTGAGTTAAACGATCTCCTGTTGTTGTTGTTTCCATGCTATGCGACTGATTTAAATACGATTTTCTCTTGTAGCTCTTGTCCCTTTTTCTTACAGGATTTATAGTGCTACTGTTACCTAATATTGAATTTTCCTGTATACATTTCTAGACATTAGTCGTTGCTATTAATGTACATACTACGAACAGAAAAGATGTCTAAACAAATGCTTACATCCTTGATAGATGAACTGGTCCTAGGCTGGAGACCCAAAGGGGCAGACGTTTCAGACATACCTAATCTCCTTGAAACCAATGTTCCACCTGCAAAAATAAAATAAATATTACAATGATTGAAATAACAAGCTGATGTCTAGGTTTATTTCCAGTACAACCCACCATTAGGCGATATAATTGAGGCAGCCCTCAATCTGGAGGCTTTAGTCTCACGAATGGGTGTTGTTTTATGCAATGAAAGAATCTTACCACTCTCTTTACTCTCTGATCTTGAAATTAAACGACTGTTCTTTTCCAACATGGAGGTACGAGTCTTATTCTCTGTTACAAGGGCAGTCAGAAATATTTGTATCAAAGTGAAGTACGTTGCATATACTCTAAAAATCTATATATTGTTTAGCAAGTGTTTTTCAAATGAGTTGTAATATTGTAAGATTCGGTACATACTATCTATCCATTCGTGATTCTCTCAAGGTCACATTAAATATAAATAGTTTTAATTGCTACTCTCTGATCAAAACATTTGACTTGACCTGAGCAGACTCTAAACGGACCAATAGTCTGTATCAAGCCTAAAGTTGCATAAATATATGTATAGAAATGAATTGAATAATTCTCAGGAAAACTTACTACTCATAGCACAAGGTGTCATGCTCTTCTTAACTGGAGACTCTGAGCTCTGCTGTTTGCTCTGAACGTCGTTGTGTGAACAAACATTCTGATTTTCGTATCGTGTTGAATTATTTTCTGTACCATTCGAAGAGCTCGCTCCGCTGGCTGCCATTAAAACTGTAGCTCCAGCAGCTACCATTCCTAAAAACAGACAGGCATTGTAACGCTGGTGGTTTTTTGGCAAGCTTGTTAATCATCACCTAATTGCATATACATACACAGGCATATTTAATTTCCCGACGGTCGAAAATAAAGGTCGTATAGGAACAAACGTATGAATGTACGAAACGAAAGAATCAGAACTCGATCGAATTTGACAAACTGAAACTGTTCAATAAATAAAGGAATCACATCGAGCGGTTTTTTTTTTTAGTAGTAATCCATTTATTCCTCAAGAATTTCAGAACATATGCGTGCACGCTACAGAATCTAAAAATAGCCTTAACAAATGTTTTCACCTGTCCGAAAAACGAGATTCAACGGTACATATTGTTACAAAAAACATCATAACATCCTACATCGCGACAGATCGTAACACAGCCGTTGTTATCAACGTCTACTGATAGCAACGCATCGAATGTTTACAAGTGCTCTATTGTATTATAATGTGAATTATGACAAAGACACTCCTCGAACTTACTGAATTAATGAAACGTTCGTTTCATCGCAGCCATATCACGATTCAAAACAAATCTACAAATAATCGAGAACGCAGCCAGTGACGCAGATGACTTGTCTGTGTCGTTATCACAGCTATTCAATAAGTACTACTTATAAAATACATATAAAAACCGCCCGGACAGGACGGGCGAATGTACAAAATCCCGTGTGATCTAGATCCGTTGCGAGCGAAACGGTTTACAATGGAAAGAAAAATGTTCTTCCAGTACGGATCGCACAGGTATTAGTCATTACAATTTCTCTCATAACGAAGTCCGACGAATAGAAACGAAGATAGGTGACACACCGTGTCAGATGGCGTTCCACGAATCGAGTTAATAATATTAAATGTACATACTGAAAATCAGAATCATTGTCCATCCCACTCTGACAATCAGAAAGTCACTAGCTGAATAAGACTTCTGTCTTAGATGGCGATACCCAATGGCATATAATGCAGTTTGCACACAGACGACTTATAGGAGCAGCCAATCACTAAATGCATTTTTCTGTCACATGTTCGTGCACCACAAACGCAGTACGGGAGTAGACCAGTCACCTTATGGCAGTTCGCAACACACAATCTGAAATACCAACATCGATAAAAATCAATTCAGCCATCTTGCGCCCTCTACTCGAACAGATCAAATATTTGATGAACCAGATCACAGTGTATGCAACGGTAACTGCGTATCGCGGTAATAATAACGTGGAACTATTACTGATCTGAAATACCAACATCGCTAATAATTCTGTGATCTCTACTTAAATACTCAAAGGATCAAATGTTTTGTATACTCCAAATAATCATGCAAAAGTTACTCTCATAAAGAACTCTCATTGAAGGTATGTTGTATCGACGCCCGGTATATGTCGTGCCCTGAGTACTTTTACCGACAGCGAATTTGTTGGAGATTACGTCGAACAAACTTGTAATGCAAAACAGGTGTTCGTGACTTGAAATCATGTTATAATAACTGTTATTCAAAATAAATAAGAAATTAAGTAAATAAAAAAATTATAATAAAATTTAAATAAAATAAAAAAGTTTGCCCGACTCATAATTTAATTTCTTCTGACGATACCTTCCTCAGATTTTTCTTCATTTACTTAAAAAATCAATTCAGATAACCCGCCATAAGTAGGTGGCGTTGAAATCTTTCGTCTTCTGCGATACAAAGCGCAGTCGTACTTACATCTGATTTCTGACCTGTAAGACCGAACCGCTGTTATATCTGTGATATTTGCTATAATTTCATCGGTGTGTGAGACAATTGTTTGAGCACACGGTAAGTTCGTGGAACCGGTAATTAAAAAAGGAACTAATACAAGACCATTTATAAATGTACTCTTATTAATGCGCTTAGTTACATATGATTGGTTATGCGTGTACGTCGATCTTGTGATGTAACAGTTCTCTGTCTATCATTCGGGTGTAAATTTTATTAACTATGAAAACCCATGTGACAATTACTACGTAAGATTAATTCCATTATTCTCTGTAGAACATTAAAATGGCCACACTCGCTCGTAGTTTACGCCCCTACTTGAGGTACGTCCGCGGTCAAAGGCGAACTTATGCAGATGCTCCTTCTGTAAGCAGTGATATGAAGTTTACGCTCGCTGGAGCTAATCAGGTAACTATGTTACGTGACTTAATACATGAGCGTAAATGTCTAATATTCCTTTGTAATATTTTTTTACTAAACTTTTATGTCATCTTTGTAGGTGTTTTATGACCGAACAGTGATCAAGCAAGTCGATGTGCCATCTTTCTCTGGTACCTTTGGTATTCTGCCAAAACACGTTCCCACGTTAGCTGTGCTAAAGCCTGGAGTAGTCACAGTAATTGAAAATGATGGGTCATCTAAAAAGATATTTGTTTCTTCTGGAACAGTTACTGTTAATGAAGATAACAGTGTACAGGTATATCTTTCACCAAGTACATTGTAAAACAAAAAATGTGATCAGGCATTAATTGAGATTGGTTTAAAGATTTTAGCAGAAGAAGCTCATCCCATAGAAAGTCTTGATAACTCAGCAGCCAAAGATGTTCTCAGTGATGCTCAAAAACAGTTATCATCAGCATCAACAGACAAAGACAGAGCAGAGGCACAAATTGCAATTGAAGTTGCAGAAGCCCTGGTTGCTGCTAGCGGTTAATAAACACTACATCGTCACATTAATGTAAAAATGTTCTTTGTTATCAACTTTTAGGACATATTCATCACACTTCTGTCATGGTATTGTATAAAAATGTAGTAATAATAAAAAGTCTATAACTAAGTCAGATAGAAATTAATTTTATCACAGAGATAATAATAACAGTACATATATTTGTATTATAATTTATTATATGTTAGTTAAATTTTACTTAACGAATAACAATAAAATTTTACTTTTCTCTAAAAACTATTTAGGTACAGTGATTTTGTTGCATTTAACAAGTACATACGCGTAACAGCCACAGAAAACGAATTTAATAAATCGAAATTATAAGATTTTCTAGTTCTATCATTCCGATTTGCATTTATAAATATTTAAAAGGATATTGCTTTATTTTGATTTTCACATTTTTTTTACGCGATGCTTTCCCATGACTAAATATTTTTAAATTATTTCCGTGGATTTCGGAATATCGTGCACTAGGAAACATAATAAATATGTTACTCTTTACTTTGAACTAATACTAAAACATTTAGTACACTACACACACATCAACGATGCTTTTTTTCATATATGTATATAAATAGCGTATAAGTTAATCAACATTATATTGCATTATAAAAATTTTAAATCTTTTTTTATAACCATTATCATACATTAAAAAAATGTTATGTACATGACGTTTGTACATTGAAAGTATGTTCTACCAATCTACAAAATGTTCAAGTATCAAATCTGATATAACATTTGTATAACGTACTTCAAAGTCAACTTTTTCAGGGCAAAGAACATGTAAAGTTCTGTTCAGTGTGTTGAAGCAACCAAGCTGTACATATTTATAAATTATGCGACAGCAATGTCGGAGGCTTAGAGCTCCTTAAGTAAAAAATTTATAAATATTTGTTGGCACGCTAAGTATTGCATTTGCAATATTAAAGTCTCTTGAGATAATCGTACAGGTGTGTATATACAACCTCGTACTCTCGAATCTCGCTCTAGGTAACATTTTTTCCGAAGTTAACATTCACAAGAGAGGAAAAAAAAGAAAAAAAATCGCGTTTAAAGCTAAGCGAATTAATTCACAATCAGTATAACAAGTATTCGCACACCTTTTAAAAATGAGTAACTCTTTCGAGATTGGACCAAACGGCTCCATTTTAAAGGGTATACAAATATTTTTCATAGTGACCGTATACATCACGATTAATAATAAATCCCGACGCTGAACGTTTATGTGAAAAATATGTTCTTTTTTGGCATGACTAGTACTGCACGGTGAAACTCATCTCATTGATTCCTTGTCAATTGGCATTTCATTAACGACGGTAACAATTTTTCCCGGCACGTCATGGTGCTGGTGGTTTTGCAGCAATCGCGACTAAATACTTTCTGCAATTGTTGCAACGTTTTGAAACAGATAACAACGCAACAACCGCCGGTCTCATTGGTGCACAACCGATCTCTTTGTAAACAACTCGTGACGTCCTCCACTATTTTGGTCGTGTTCTTCTTCTTGGTGTCCAGTGTTGTACTCTTTGAGTAACTTTGGCAGCATTGCACGTGGTCGCACCTGCATTCGACACATTTGCATATGTCAGCCTCGGCCGCAATTTCTTGCAGAATATTCTTGCTCTTTCTTAACTTTGTACTATCTTCATTATCGACTCTCTCATTGCGATCAGTGGTCTCTGTGCTGGTAGTGATGTTCTCTACCAAGTCAACGTTGTCCAAGTGCTGCAGAGACTCCAACTGATTCTCGACTTGCAATGGATACGGTTCTGGTTCGACCAAATCGACCAGCGAGTGAACCGCGGTTGGAAGAGCGTTTAATTCCGACCACGATTGCCTCCTCAAAGCGGACGGAGTCGCCAATGCCATAACATCCGTCCAGGGAGAAGGTATTTCCTCTTCGGATGCTATGGCTAACTCGATGGCTTCTGACGGCGTGGTTACTACACGTTCGGAACTCAACGTCTCATTCGCTTCATTCGAAGCTCCAGTTTGTAATGTGTCGTCGATGAACGATAAGTTGTCTATCCCGCTGTCGAACAGCTGAGTCTCACTGGAGGAATTAATTATATTCGATACATGACTAGCAATAGGACTATCACTATACAATGATGCGCCACTGTTGTCGATCGCTGGTTTGACATTCGTTACATTGCTGATTCTCTGGCTCTCGTATTGCTGAACGTCGCTGGTAAAGTCAGCGCCCTCCGATATATGTGCTATAGCGTTCTGTAGGCCATCCTGTATGATTTTCTGTTCCAAACTTATGGAATTCTTTGGGGTACTTGTTTTATTGTCTATCTCTATCGTTGGAGGTTCAGATGTATATTGGCTTTGCTCCTCTGGTAAACTCGAACTATTTATTTCGGTGAATATCTTAAATTTATCATAGTTCTCGTTGTTATTAAAATTATCAATCTCATGGTTATTGAAATTATTTAGGATTATATTCTCCGATGTGAGGATGGTAACTGCAGCAGTCTCGCTCGGACTATCCAGCTCTTTAGCGGTGATATTGTAATCGAGGTCTTTCTCGAGCTCTTTCTGACTCAATATATCGATCATATCATTCGTGGGCGTCGAATGATCGTTTGTGTTTTCGTTGGATAAGAAGCTTATACTTTCGTTGGCTTGCGAACTCTTAGAGGCTATCCGGATAAGGGAGTAAGATGGCACGGCTGGATTCTTAGAAGCTACTTCTGCGACATTGAACTCCGACTCTATTAGATCGCTGTTTCTTTGGTTTCCGCTGTCGTCTTGATTTCCCTCCTGTTTCTGCAAGAAAATACGACCATTGTTAATAAAATGAATGTTAGTAAATATTGTTGACGAAATCAGATCAGTGATTTAAAATCACAATACGTACTATTTCATCGTTATTTATTCTTTTATGAGTTTTCAAATGACTTTTCAAGCTATGAGGTGTGGTAAAGGATCGTTTACAGTTCTCGTAAGTACACACATAAGGCCGTTCTCCCGTATGTGTTCTTTTATGCGTTTTCAAATGATGCGACGCTGTGAAAGCTTTACCACATCCCTTTTCTCGGCACCTGAAAATAAATTATTTAATTCCGTATAATTACTCGAATTAAAATTACGCCAATGATGAAGTGTAACAAGATAGCAAGGACGTGTTCGTGTATACGATTTCGTAGTTGGTATCGAGTACAGTCTAAAGCCTTTGATAAATTATCGACGCAATATTATACAATCTGTATATCGGATAACATACTTGTATGGCCTTTCTTGAGTATGAGTACGAATATGTTTCTTGAGATCACTTAGAGTAGTGAAGAATTTAACGCATCCAGTCTCCTCGCAGTTGAATGTGTTGCCACTGTGAAGTCTTTGGTGAGCTCTCAGTCTGTAAAGGGTATTGAATGCTTTCTCGCAGCCTTTGTGATTGCATTCGAAGGGTTTTACTTTAGTGTGTACTCTAATGTGAATCTTTAGGCTGTACGACGTGAGAAAGGCCTTGCCGCAACTCGGTTCTGCGCATTTAAATCGATACTCGCCTGAAAGTTTTGAGAATTCCCTCCACATAAAATGTTTGCTGGACTATCAATTGCTTGCAGTATCTGAAAGCCATGCAGGTCGAAGCGATCCCTTTATATCAGCAGTGATGACTTCATAACGTGTAAAACTATATGTAAAGAGCTTTCATAAAGCACAAGCACATTCCATGTATACTTATTCAACAAAAGTAAGAGTGAAATTGAAATGAACTCACCTTCTTTCCTTCATTCTTGAGAAGCACAAACAGACAAACATGTGTTACTTTAGACAAGCAAGTACATCATGCAAAGCACACAATGTTATTTTTAATTGCACGAATCAAATGGTTATTCAGAGAAACATAGAGAATGTTATTGTGACGGTTCATGCCGATGTTTCTGTGTTAATGTGACAAATACTTGACAATTTCTTTAGATTTTGTATTACAGGATGAAATGTGTTTAGCTCCTTTGGACTTTATTAATAGAAATGCCTTACCTTTATGAGTTTTCATATGTGTTCTTAAATTCCCAACTGTGCTATATGTTCTATTGCAACCATCATATTCACAGGTATATCGGCCAATATGTTTTTGACTATTGCTCGAAATTTTGCTCTCAATAGCAATAGCCTCGTGAACAGATTCATTTGATAATAAATCATCGTGATCAGAATGAATTCGCATATAAATCTCATGAGGGCTAATTGTATGATGTATTGACCTGTAATCAAAAGTTCATTATATGCAGATAACACAAACTGCACTTATGTTACATCTATATATTTGCTAAATGCTAATGTTGACAATACAAACAATATATATACATGCCAGATGTGACTAACTTCTGGCTGAACATATTGTTGTTTCTGACTAATCCCAAGCTAAATTTATAATACTCCAATACCATGCTCTTGTATTTTCTACACAATATAACATATAACAACCAAAAGAAGTAATAAATATACGAATAAAACATATATGCAATACTTCAAATAAAAATTTCTTTAGCAACATTTACCGACTGTTGAGACTGTCGCATAGATCGTAAATATTTATAAGGCTAATAAAGTTGACATTTAATGCAGATTCAAAGAAAACACAATTTCATACATATTGCAGAAATTATACTTGACTGAATGAATTGAAAAAACATGTTTAAAACGTACCGAAAACTTTCGCTTCGAATTCGATCAAAGTGTGAGAAACGTAAAGGCAAAAATTGGGGCTCTAATTTCAAAATGCGTTATATCCTTATAAGGTTGGGATAAAAACTACCGCTTGCTATTAAACCAATAGATTACGAATTGTTTGTGACTTTTCGTCGATTCTTTCTGTTACTGGCAAGCGATCAATGGCGGGTGGGTTTGTTTAATTTAATACAGAGAACTAGATACAGAAAATTCATGCGATCTTACTCCGTAGTGTTGTCACTAGGTAGCCTTTCATCGATAGGAGTATCATCGTCGGAATACTTCTCGTAATCGAATACCACGCCTTGTTCGTAAACTCTGCCAAAATTCGTTAAATCTAAGCTATCGTCAAGGCAGTCCTGAAGATCATGTGTCACGAGGATATTATCAAAGTTTCCCTCAATATCATCGGTGTTCTCGTATTCCTGAAATTTTTCGCCTTCCCACGTCGCCATACTTTTTCTGGCTGCACAAAACAAATCACGAGATAATGTGATGTAGACACGCCATCGATTCTCCAAAATAGTTCCCAGCCGATGTTTGGTTGGTGAAGTAGATTTAATTTATTTACATCATATTGCATAATCAACGTCAACGATAACGTATAGATTGTGCCAACACTAAAAAAGAATGTGTTTTTATCGCTTGCAAGCGGTTACAAATTTTGAAAATCCCGGAAAGCACAAACTTCCAATACACATGTGTCTGCAAGTTGGTCTGTCATGAATATAGCCTTAAAAATTTCAATATTGACAGCGCATGTGTACGCAAGTTTTAAATTGCGATGACCATTCTTACGCTGGAAAATTTTTCTAAAATGTGTGAGAGTGTTGGCTAATATATGCGACACGATGAAGAATTGTTCTAATAATATTTAATGCATGAAACTGCGTGTACGCATTGAATATCATTTCAGACCGTACTACATTTCAAATATTGCCGCGCTTTTTTGCTGCGTTTCCAATTTCTAAATGTCAGATCGGGAAAATCGAGGAGATACAGTTTCCCCTCTCTTTCCTATTCCTGGGTTAGTCACAACGTAGCAGAGGCGTAACGCGAATTAGGTGAGTCGTCACATCACGTGACTGGTCACATGATGGAATCGTAACGATGTCACTGTCGAGGAGAGGGAAATAATGTCACAAAAGGGGTAAAACGTAGTGGGTGATAAGCTTTAATCTGACGACATTGCCCTATCATGCTCTTCCATTCAATGGGTTGAAAAAGAATGAAAATATCAATTTAAAGAAACTGTAATGTTGCGTGTACGTAGAATGTCGAAGTTATTTAATTTAGGATCAAAAATGTCACAAATGTGAAGTATTACATAATTCGGCATGATCTCAATTTAAACACAGTTGAATCTGTTCGCTACGCGGTCATGCACGACTGATAGTTTTGATAAGAGACTTGAATGTATGAGTAGCAGTATCTGAAGACAGATAAGAAATAATCACAAATATATTATACTTGTTACTTTGCTTATATAAAGCACTAACGATTTAGTGCTTGGCCGGTATCAAATTTGAAACATTCGTGCAGCAGGTGTGTCTGCGATCTGTACATCAACTGGTAAACATGTGTTCCGTACAAACACCGCGAATACTATCCATACAAAGTCATGTCGTGTCTGGCTACGTGGGTAATAAAAGTGCAATATTTCCACTACAGGTAAATAATTACGTTTAATTATGTTGTAAGTTTAGTCAGCATTTTAGAACCCGTTATCAGAGTGACCATCAAATAACAGATAGCATTCTCTTATGACGTTTGCTGCAATCAATTGTTGATTACTTTAATTTTAACATGTATTTTTATGTATTGTATATTCATTGATAACTTTGAGTTTACAGACGACTAAAAATAACTGTTTTACATTGCTTTATAAACATAATGAGAACATGCCTATCCACATTTTTAGCCATTTTTTAAATAATATATATCCAAAGAAATAAATTTATTGATTAATTCTTTGTGGATGTAATTTTGTAGCCTCAATATTGTATTTTACTTATTAACCCTTTGAGGCACAGAATGTTACAAAATAAAATTGCACATAGTGATTGCAAAAGTTCGAAGTGGGTCAAAAAATATTCCATTGTATATATTTGCACATTAAAAAGGTGGGATGCTTTTAATACCACTGTGCCTCAAAGAGTTTAATGATGCAACAATTAAATTATAATTTTCAAATCAATTGCACATGTTGAGAATTTTAATATTTTTTCTGTTTAGTTACTAGGTTTTGAGGTGGATGCAATTAACTCTGTTCAATTGTCTAATCACACTGGATATAAGGTCTTCAAAGGTCAAGTATTAAATGACACAGACTTAGGTGAGAACACTATAATTATGTTTAAATATATAGAACAGAAAGATCAAGTTTCATTAACCATCCTGATATTGATAATTACTGTTTAGCTAATCTGATGGATGGCTTAGCAGAAAATGATTTAGATACTTATTCTCATTTACTCACTGGATACGTTGGTTCTGCTTCCTTCTTAAAAAGAATAGCAGGAGTGGTCCGTGCTTTAAAGCAGAAAAATCCCAATCTTATATATGGTAAAAAAAATGATAAGATAGATTTACTTTTGTCCAAGAACCCGGCTCATTTTTGCTGTTTGAAATCATTGCAGAATAATAGACAATATGATAAATGCTAGAATGTCTTAATTGATTTTTATAAATTTAAAATTCACAATATTTTTATAATCGAATTTCAAAAACGACTTTCGAATAAATATATTTATTATATTAGACATCCAGTGTACGTACTGACTTATTTTTATTCAAGTTTGTGATCCTGTTATGGGCGACAATGGAGAAATGTATGTTCCCGAAGAGCTAAAGGAGATTTATAAAACGGAGATAGTACCGCTGGCGGATATTATAGTGCCAAATCATTTTGAATTAGAGTAAATTGAATAAATATTATAAGTTTATCAGAACAAAATCAAAGGCAGCAGTGAAAGCATTACTAATTTTAGGTTGTTGACTGGCATCAAGACCAACACAATTGAAGAAGTACAAATTGCTATAAAAGTGTTACATAAAACGGGTCCTCATTTAGTAGCTGTCACAGCAGAAATTGACAATAAATTGACGGCAATATGTAGCACGGTAAAGGGTAATAGATTAATAGAAACAACCTTGAAAACGTATAAAATATTCTCGCCTATATTGGAAGTCTACAAACTGATTCAATTTTATTCCAGACAATAACGTGATAAGGATCGACATTCCAAAGATACCGGCAAGTTTCACAGGATCAGGAGATCTCTTTGCTGCGCTATTTCTGGCACACACATATTTGCAAGATAACGTGAAGGACGCCATCGAAAAGACCGTGAGCTCGGTACACGACGTTTTACGCAAAACTTACGAATATTCTCAAGGTATTGTTTTATTTCAAGTAGGATTACTTTTGTAAACGAAACTATAAAAACTAGAGGAGTTAAGTACTCACGTATTTCCAATAGAAATCTAATAATTACTTTTACATTGTTCAGAGTGTCGTGGCGAGAAATCGCAGCCTGCGAAGAAGATCGAATTACGCTTAATACAAAGCAAGAAGTGTATTGAAAACCCTGAGGTGCGCTTATTTGCCGAGAAACTGTAATCGACTTTCGACTGTCTGTTCGGCAAACGATGCAGCATATTAAATACTATGGGCGGACAATAGATTGTTTCTATTTGTAAAAAGAATAAAATAAATAAATATCGTTCTTACAAATACAAACAAATATATTTACACGTACAAATAGCTGGAATTTGTAAACTGTGCCCGAAGACGGTGTACCAAGATTACTCGCAATAATTTTTCAACGTTAAACGAGGTACGATGTTCATCGACTGGAGTTCCTGGAAGAGCAACTTGCAGGCGTAAGGCATAGAGATCGTGGATACGCACGAACTAGAACGACAACTGTGACACCATCCGCTATATGCCATCAGGCCGCATTTGTTGCACACATCCACGTCGAACGCATCGCTGGATATCATAAGCCTCTCTATCAGCATCATGCTCGCTCCGTATCCGATCAAACAGTCACGTTCCATTTCACCTAATCGCAAACCTCCCTCTTTCGCGCGACCCTCGGTTGGCTGTCGTGTTAGCACAGCTCTCGGACCTCGAGCTCTGGCGTGCATCTTGTCTTGCACCATGTGCTTTAACTTCTGATAATACACCTGCATTTTCAAACGAATTACGTGTTACAAATAGATTACGAATTTTATGCATTTACGACTAGATTACAGATCTTTGTACAAAATAAAGATTATCAGCATCTATTGCACGAATCAGTAGACACATTGAAGCGGTCTCTCTTCACAGTCCAACTATTATTTAATGCAATGAAAACACGATGCTGAAAGGAGCGACTACAGCATCAACTTACCGGTCCGGAATAAATATACGCTTGCAACGGCTCTCCCGTAATTCCAGAGTAAAAGAAGTCTTTGCCTAAATAATTATACCCATGTTTTACTAATTCCTCGCAGACATCTTCCACTTTTGAACCCCCGAAAGCTGTGAATTACATGATTATAAATAAATAATTATGTGATCACCATGATTTTGATGAACAGTGTTTTGATAGCATAAATGTATTATAGGTGTACCTGTGCCATAATGGAATTGTCCTTTCACAACTCCAGCTTTCCCAGCAAGTAATTCTATGAGTTTGCCGACTGTCATACGAGAAGGGAAACCATGCGGGTTCATGATCATGTCAGGACATATACCGTAATCGTTAAATGGCATATCCTCTTGTTCCACGATTAAACCTGCGTATAATAGACACACGAATTAGATAATTATTTTATTTCGGAAATAACTTTTGCCCAACTCTCGTCAAAATTACAACGCGTACCGGTCACACCCTTCTGCCCGTGTCGACTACTAAATTTATCACCGATCTCCGGCCTTCGAGTTTGCCTTAACAACAATTTTATTAAGAACGCATCCTCCGCGTTACTGGAGATCATCACTTTCTCAACGTAGGCAGGTACTGGAGCTTTGTAAACAGCTGGAACATCTTTGTACTCTGTCTGCGCCTGTACATTGCCAGAATTCACCGGGCCGATGTTCGCAGAGGGTGACGACTTATTTACCATAACCTGTAAAAAAGAAAAAATATGTAAAGAATTAACTAACTACGTATTTATACTTTTAATAATTTTGGTAAGACAAGGAGAATGTAATAGTGTTTTTATAATTTCTCTCATGACCTCTGCTATTAAAGCAACATTAAAAAAATATAAAAAAGTATGTGACAAAATACAAAACATTTATGCTTGAGGTTAATTCACGAACCTTCCTGTTCTCCACCATTTCACCGGGTGCAGCAATTCCATCGCTGTCGATAACGTCGTGTTTCCAAACGGGTTTCTTTGTAGTAGAGTCTAGCAATGGACCCATTATTCGATCGTACGTTTGATTGGCGTATCTCTTCAACATGCATTTAGCGTTTCGATATATCAGACACCTTCCGAATCCTCTGTCGATGGACGCCTTGTTTAAGATAAGAGCGTCCTCGATATCGTAACCGCTGTAGGACATAACGGCTACCGTTGCATTCTGGCCAGCCGGTAGCTTATCGAAATTGATTAATTCTATAGTTCTGGACTTCACCATGGGAGCTTGAGGGTACACTAAATTATACATCAGAGTGTCGATGCGATTGCGCTGATTGTAACCGATGGTACCCATCGCCTGTTTCCCCATAGCACACTGGTACGTGTTTCGTGGACTCTGATTGTGATGGGGGTACGGTACCAACCCGGCGCAAACTCCGAGCAACGTGAACGGTTCGATTTCCAAGTGAGTTGTCTTATAGTGAATGTGCGGCTCCCTGAACGCGATCGAACTGTCATTTTCTTCGTTCACGTCCAAGTACTCGATAAGACCGTCTTGTAAGAAATCCTCGAAGCTGTGCACACCCTGTTCAAGCAATTTTAGATGTTCATCTTGTACAAGAGGCTGTCCATTTTTCACGATAATGTACGGTCTACACAATCGTCCCCCGTCAGAACTGATTTGAATACATCTGTGCTGATGTTGCGTGTATATCGAAACGAAGCCGTTTATAAGACCGTTCCTGCGCAACAACCGGAAAACATTCACCAGCCTTTCATAATTCTTGACTATCCCTAAGATGTTACCGTTAAGGAAAACCATGTAGACGTGCTTGTTATTGATCTCTTCCCCTCCGAGAATGTTGACGTTCTCCACTCCCAAGTTGAACGCCAGTCTGACGATCGGCTCTTCGTCGATTTCCGTGGTTATATGCGTCATAAGAGCTAAGTTTTTAACTAGACCGCAACCTTCTCCTTCAGGAGTGTCGCTGGGACATAGCATTCCCCACTGAGATGGCTGTAAAGATCGTGGACCTGATACTTTTCTGGTTTTCTCGAATTGAGAGTTCACTCTCGTCATCATACCAAGCGCCGAAATGTAGGAGAGTCTGGATAACACTTGGGTCACGCCGTGGCGTTCCATTCGGAATCGTTTGATGGTCCAATTGCCCTAGGAGATAACACCTTTCTCACGTAAATTGATTGTTAGGAATTTATTTTTAGTAGAACTGTGCGGGAACTCGATGGTGAAGATGGGTCACGAAGGTATCGAGTCGAGACAAGTTGGGTTCTCGAAAATTTTAGGATTCCTGAGAATATTCTAAAATTCTGGACACGCCTCGACCCAACATTTTCAGGTTCTCGCACACTTCTCTAATCTTTAATCATAAGAGAGTTTTCTCACAGAAGATATGGCGAAGGCCAATCCGTTTGTGATTTGGTCCTGCCTCATGTGTTTTACAATGTCAAATTGTGCGGCTTTTATTTTCGGGATGTTCTTGTCAGCGATTTGTTTCAACTAGAAGAATACAATACTCTTCCCGTAACTAAATTTATGAGTACTGAAAAATCATCTGATACTACCAATCCATTACCTCCCAATTGAACCTTTTCAACAGATCCTCGAACATCAAAGACAACAACGAACCAGCTAATTCCAGTCGCTTATTACCGTAATAATCTCTGTCGTCTATTAGTTTGCCATCAGATTGCGCTTTCATAACTTTTCGAATCATCAAAGCAATATATGTTGCTTTCATTTTAAAATTAAAATCTACTACCTATAACAGAGAATGCTGTAATAACATTCTTTGTTAAAATTGTTTGAGAATTATTTTTAAATTACTAACAGGAACGTGAGATAAAACATTAGTTGCTAATATGTCCTTCATTTCGTCGGTGACGCTAGATTTGATTAACGAGTACCTTTTCTGTTTCCTTTTGTTACTGAGGTATCTGAAATGTTATGTGCGATTAGTATATGTAATAGATGTAATTTAAAACAGTAAAAATATTGTTATATTATTTTCATCTTATTAAATTATTAAAGGAAGAAAATGTTACCTTAGTGCCTGATTTTGTGCAAACACATTCAAAACATGACATTCTTCCAAACTTGGTGCAAACTTCTTCATAAATTCTTCCTCTGTACCAATCAGTTGCATGATCTCTTGATCGCTTACTATTCCCATTGCTTTAAATATTACTGTTACTGGTATGTCCTTGAAATATAAAATGTTGAGAAAATACAAATAAAATATTGCAATACCTAATGAATATATTGCAATTATCTAACAATTACTTACATCCTGAAAAATATTGTGTCTCATGTAATATCTCCCTGCTCTGCCCACAATATTCGTTTTTGTTTTCCTTTCATGAGTTGAACTGTTACAGGAAGCTACAATACAATTCTTATTGTCCTCTTCTAAAATGATTCTATTCCTCAGCATCTGTTCTTGTATAAGTATCACCTTCTCCTGTCCATTTATTACAAAATAACCACCAGGATCGTGTGGACATTCATTCATTTTTGCTAATTCAAAATGGGACTTTTCATTTAATACGCAATTTGAACTTCTTAACATAATGGGCATTCTGAAAAATGATAATGGATGTATTCTAGAATAAATAAGATAAGTAAATTAAACTGTGTACCTTCCAATCAATAAATTATTCCTGATTATCGGTTGATGTCCCCTGATGTATTCAATGTCTACAGTAATTGGGGCAGAGTAATTTAAATCTCTTAAACGACATTCGTGTGGAGTTGTTGAGCGAGTTACATTGAAACCTTCTTCTACATCTGGTGTACCCACGTGAACATTTAAGTATCTATAAGTAGAATATGTATTAAATAAAATAACAGTGTAATAGGACGTGAAAATGCTATAATACTTACTTGACATAGAATAGAGGATCGGCATCGCTCAATACTTTCTCGTTCGCTTTTACTATTTTCTTTATTTCGACATTTATAAAATAATTGAAGGAATCGATGTGTTGTTTTACGAGACCTTTTCCTTTCAGGAACGCGGGCACCAGTTTCCATTTGTCCTATAAATAAATATCTTAATATATAATAAATACGACAAAAATGTTACAAGACAAAACATTGGTACATTAACCTATAACTTACCTGTATATGTTTCACTACTTTGTTATACTTCTGTTCTGATTTTATTCCATCAAGAACATTGAATTTCATTTCACCCATTTTGTCACTTACATTTAAAACAATGTTGTTGGGTGAACAATATAGTTAAATACTTTTTAAATAATCGTTTCTCAGTCACGCATCATATTAACCTCTCGAATGTCCGGCTTCCATCAACGTGGATCTACAGTGATCACACAAACATGAAAGAAGTTGACAGCGGTCCAAGAATTCGATTAAAGAAAATGATTTATGAAGTAGAAAACTAAAACAATTATTTAAATACATGTTTGTGATAATAAATAAATTTGGAACACCTGCTATTCTCATGTACATTTGTTGATTTGCTCTTTTTAGAAGCGCACATTATGTATATGAAACGCACGTTTTATTTATTATTGAATTATCTCGTAAAAGGTAATAAAACATTATGTGTACGAGTATTGCAATTTCAACACATTATATATTCTATTTTTGTATAAATAAACATTATATAAATTTTCTTGGATTGCTTAAATATTTACTAGAAAATTTATCGAATTTATTGAAAATTGGAATAAATCATAGAACATGGACGTAAATGTATTTTTTAAAACAATAATAGAACAGATTTATTTGGCTTCGATCTATGAAATTGTCGAAACGAAAAAGAAAATTTTATTGCTTAAAAATATGTTTTGAGATGCAAATAAGAATTCCTTTAAAAATCCATAGTGTAATGATAAGAGATTAGAGATACGAAATGTATTTATACATTTCGCAAGACTGACCAGCATTTAGTAATGCTGCGTATTGTTTGCGAAAAAGTATTCGTTCTACAGCATTGAAAAATTTAGTTTCTTATCAATTTGCAGTTTCGTCGAACGTAGACTTTGTGTATTTCGAATAAGGTGAGCTAAAATATTAAAAACATGAAATTTTGTACGCAGAAATTGTCGGGACTTCTTTTACGGAATTTCTTCAAATCGAGCAACAAATTCAACGTGAGATGTTCTTCGCAGTATTACAAGATAGATGAGAACATTTTTGGCCTAAATGACGAACAGAAACAGGTTAGTAAATTGGTAACAAAATTAGGTCACGTCATAAAGGTTATCAATAGACTGTGAAACTTTATGCAGTCGTGAATGCGTATGAAAATGATTTCCCGATATTTATACGAGCATAGATTAAAATCAAACAGTATTTGTTTATACAGTTGATAATTGTAAGAGGTTACGAATTAAATAAAAAAAGTCTATTTAAACTTTATCAATCGGTATGTCGCAATCGTATAAATCTATACGACTGAAGTTGACCAATGTCGAGCTGTATCGAATGATCGATCTAAGGTCGATACTTTTCGAAATTTAAATTTAATTTTTCCGCCATGATGCGAGGCTCAAATTTTTCCACGAAATTCTTCTAAAGAACAGAAAATATTTGGAATTTTGTAAATTAATTAAATATTCCATTTTCAACAGCTGCGGAATTTGGTTTTCAATTTCGCACAAAAGGAGCTCGCACCGAAGGCTGCAGAAATCGATAGGAAGAATAGTTTTGATGATCTCAGGGTGAGTAATGAGTAAATAAATAAGTTGAATTTAAATAATTTATCTTACAATTGGTTTTAGTCGTTCTGGAAGAAGCTGGGAGACTTAGGTTTATTAGGTATTACGGTGAAACCCGAATATGGTGGAACAGGTGGCACGTACCTCGATCATGTTGTTATCATGGAAGAATTGAGCAGAGCGTCAGGGTCTATAGCGCTCAGTTATGGCGCGCATTCAAATCTGTGTGTCAATCAGATTCACAGAAATGGCACAGAGGAACAGAAGCATAAATATTTGCCGAAGGTAACAAATGAAGACAATCTCCAACTCAACATTGTTTTACATTTAACATGAAAATTGTAATTTACAAGATACATTCAATATATCATTGAGATGACAATGTAAAACTTGCACAGTTTGGAGTTATATTATATACAATACATTGAATGTATCATCAATATGTATAATTTTCTAGCAGTTTCACTAAGTGAACAATAGTATAACAATATTATAATAGATATAATAGATGTACAAAATTCGCAGTCCAGTAATGAATATTTAAATAATTTGTGTAATAAAAATAATTAATGTAATTTTAATAATAGTTGTGCAGCGGAGAACACATGGGAGCACTAGCTATGTCAGAACCAGGATCCGGATCAGACGTAGTCTCGATGAAACTGCGAGCAGAGAAGAAGGGAGACTACTACATTTTAAACGGGAACAAATTCTGGATAACGAACGGTCCAGACGCTGAAACGCTGATCGTTTATGCGAAGACAAATCCAGCTGCTGACAAACAACAACACGGTGTTACAGCTTTCATCGTAGAGAAAGATTTTGAAGGGTTCAGCACTGCTCAGAAATTAGACAAACTAGGAATGCGAGGTTCTAACACTGGCGAGCTAATTTTTCAAGACTGCAAAGTCCCTGGTAATTTGCATGAAGATACTGATGTAGATCGTAGAATATTTGGGTCACTGTAAACGATGAATTATATGTTGCAGCGACAAACGTGCTCGGAGAAGTGAACAAAGGTGTGTACGTGCTCTTCAGCGGCCTTGACCTGGAGCGATTAGTATTGGCAGCTGGCCCTTTAGGGTAAAAACCCTTCTTAACGCTTCGGTTGCTAGTATGATCCTATTAATAGAATCCTCAATGACGGAGTTGTATCAAAACGTCTGAAGAGTTTGAAGATCTTTTGAATGATGATTCTAAAAGAAGCAGTTGCAACACTGAGGATAGTGTGGTGGCTAAAAATAGCGTTGTTATCGTTGCTGACAAATTTGTTAAGAAAGCCTCGGCTGTGCTTCACAGATTCTTAACATTTTAACTACTGGCAATTTTGTTAAACTGTTAAAAAGAAGCTTATTAATCTTTTTATCAAGTATGATCACTCTGAAAGGAATCGTTGGATTATATTTGATGAATTAAATTTTTTTATTAGAATTCTGCAAGCGTGCTGCGACGTGGCATTCGATTATGCACACACCAGAAAACAGTTTGGCAAACGCATAGCAGAGTTCCAGCTTATCCAGGTAATCCATTACGAAAGAAACACTGTTGCCTTCTTTTCAAAAAGTATGATATAAATATTTTATATTAAAATGCTATATCAGGGGAAAATAGCGGACATGTACACCAGTCTAAGTGCCTGCAGGAGCTATTTATACTCCGTCGCAAGATCCTGCAACGCAGGACACGTGAACCGCAAAGATTGTGCAGCGGTGATACTTTTCATCTCGGAACGAGCCACCGAGGCTGCTTTAAACGCTGTTCAAATACTTGGTAAATTAGATCAGCAGATTTACTATCATCTATGAAGATCTTTCTAACACCACTGAATTGTTTTCAGGCGGAAACGGGTTCATGAACGATTATCCTACCGGAAGATTTTTGAGGGATGCGAAATTGTACGAAATTGGCGCTGGTACAAGCGAGGTCCGACGACTGGTGATAAGCAGAGCTGTCAGTGAGGAGTATTCGTGAAAAGAGTCATTGTATCATCGTCTCTTTCTTTTACTGCTTACTCCTCCATTGATAATTGTACATATGAGACTTTGAATTTTCACGGGGTCTCTTGACGGAACTGCCTATCTCCGAACGGGCAGTCTTTGGGAATTTTTTAAAAGAGAAAACTTGAATACCAAATATCCAAACTTGGTATGATTATTAACCAACAGTCAAAGAATTAACACAAATTTTTTCAAGCTTTAATCAAAGAGGGTTATTGTATATGGTATACTGATTTTACTACTTTGAGAATACTGCAAATTTATCTGTAACACTAAGTTATGAATAACGAGAAGTACAAGGTATACAACGACGTCGCCAGAAAGTTAAAAAAGATTCCCAACGATCGCCTTCTCTTTAGCCACTCGTACGAGTCGCCGTTTCGAATTCTTTTTTTCTACCAAACTCGATACAATAAATACGTATATTTTTAATCACCCAACGCCTCGATCGGGCCGACCCACATCGAATTTCTTTTCCCAAGGTGCATCGCACCGCGGGTGCCATTCTTAGCGATCGTTCGCAGGCCGTATCATCGAGCCGGCATATCGACGTGGCGATTAATGGGTCATTGGTATTGCCAATCGGCGAAGAACGGTCCTCCCGTGCACTTTCTTTAGGATCGGTGTAAATCGAGATAAATGAGTCACTAGAACGGTCCAGTCTCGGGGACTATGATTGACTAACCTTTCGCGCTATAGGTTGCTAATTTAAGTCAAACTTACGCGCACTCTCTTTCTCTCGTCCGTTCCTGCAACGGCAACATCACTCTCTTTTGCTCTTTCGCTTTCTCTTTCCACCTGAATCGAGCCTCATTAATCACGGTGCTGCGGGACGAATTAGATCGGCGACAGGGGCGAGAGAGGAGCCTGCGGGAAATCGTTCGCAGGCGTGTCATTCGACGATAACGCGTCCGCGAACGGAACAGGACAACTCTTTCCGGCCGACCAAGCTCCTCGATCAAAAACATGGCGCTCAAGTTCTCCCTAGGAAACTACTACGAGACCTACGTGAGTATAGGATCCGATCTAGCGACCCCCATCTACCAACGTTGTTTTCTCAACCCTCCCAAACCCCCACCCCACCCTACGCCCTCGTGACTCTCATCCTTGTTGATCACTTGTCTGAACATTACAGTCGTCCCTCTTGAACTGTAGATCCGTTGCGGTGTAGCTGCTTGTCCCGGTGATCCATCAGCGAAAGGTGAGTTTTTCTGATTGATTGAACGGTCCCCAATCTTTCAACTCTTTGTGGCATTAGCTGCTTTTGCTGTTTCCATCTAGCTAGGCTTTCAGCAGCTTCTAGCTAGCCTGTCGCACCATGGAACGCATTGTTGATTGTTTTGTGTATATGATGTATACTTGTTGTGTCCTTTTTAAGGAATATTGTCGTTTTAGTTGGAAAAAGAATGGACATTGGTGACACTCACTTTTGGAATTGAGCGTTGTATGAAGTTAGAAAGGACGACGATGAGTTGGTTTGTGGTGTGATGTAATTGTTAAATGAGTCTTCATTGTTGTTAGAAGTCGGAGGAACATAGACAAGGATCCTGAAGGATTGCATAGTATCCTGGCATCTTAAGTACTTAAGATACGAAATTAATGGTATTTCAAGTAGGTCCATAATTTCCAGATGTGTCCTTTTGAAGGCACTCTTAATCTTCACCAAACAGGACTCTAACTCCTGGAAGCATAAATGAAGACTCTGAATATTCAAATTGCTTAGAGAGTCATAGTATCCCAGCTACCATTTAGTGACACAACAAGAAAGAGTACTCTTTCAACTAGCTGGGTGATTTACATGTGCATTCTTTTTGAGGAATCTTTTGAGGATACCTGTAACAATTAAATCACGATTGATTGGGACACTTTTCTCATATTTTACAAGGAGATATATTGCATTTGATAGAACATTCTAACGACGAAGATATAGAATCGCTATTAGATTACTTCAATCCAATATTTAGGACAAAAAGTTTGAATCGTTTCCAACATGATTTGAAGGTTAGAACGCTTGAAAGTTTTGGGAGTCTCCAGTATTCATAGGCAGAGTTCGTACTCAGAGTAGAATAAAAATTGTCTAAAATCAAAGTGAATACATCTCTGTTCCTGGACTCACAGTAATCTTCTCTTTTTAGGATTTAAAAACCATCCACTTGTGGTTACTATTTGCCTCCAGCTAGCTTCCTTAGTTGACCAGGTTGGGATTAGGATTAGGATTATACTCCATTCATAGTACACTAAAAATTGTACTGTTCCTGCACCTAGATCAACAATTACAGAATCTAATCAATCTGAGACATAGCACATTAAAAATCACATAAAACCAAAGTAAACGCAGCTCCGTTCTGGCAGCATGGTGAACGCTTATCGAATTCAACTAATTTTGAGCTAACAGTGACCCGCTCTTTCTAGGATTCAAGAGCCGCCCTCTGGCGGTTAGTAGTTCCTTACAGCAACCTTCTTCTGTTTTCCGGATTTAGGTTAGGGTTAGGCGTCGGGTTAGGATCCCTGGCTACCGGGTTCGGCAAGCCGTAAATAATTCGGAAGACGACGTTGTCAAACGGTGGTTTTCCCGCGGTTCCGGTCCCACGATTAAAGTATCCCCTAGGCGCGGGGAGGCCGGGGATGCCAGCGAAATGAGTGCAGGTCGGGCCAGAACAATACACACACGGTATGCCAATTCGAAATGGGGCCAGAATAGCAGAAGCGGCGGGCCGGTTAGTTGGGTAACTAAGCTCGCTGAAGCAAAGCCTGTCAAAATCAAGTGGCAGAGCGCAGCCCAGTAGTTCTCGTTTGCCAGTGAGGAGAGCCGTAGTAGTAGAAGACGAGCTCTGCGGCTTTCGATCACGCACCGTTCGATATTCGTGTTGCCGCGTACGAAGTTCGAAGATCTGTTCGCGCCGCCATTGATCGGCCGGGCTCGTTTATCTCGCTCGATCGTCGTCGAATTCGCGCGTATCTCTTCGTCGGTATATGTATATATTTTCTTTTTAATCCGGCGTTTTATCATCGCATCCGGTCCTCACACAGGCTCTAGATCTCGCACTTCGACGATCTGTGCACGAACGCGCGATTGCGTCGTTGTGACAGAGAACGAGAAAGAGCATGACGAGGAAGCAAACATTGATCGTGAAGCTTAAGAGATCCAACACCGGCAAACCCTGGGGAATACGTATCGCCGGAGGCGCTGATTTGGGCACGCCGATCGTCGTCACCCGCGTGAGTTCCTCCCACGCAGTTTTTCCTTAAAATTTTTCCTGTTTCTCTTTCTTTTCTTTTTTTTTTTGAGGGAGATTATTTAATCGATGCAGATCATCGGTCTCGCAGCTTCAGCCTACTCGAGAGGTTCGCACGCGAACAGTTATTATTGGATGTACAGCGAACCGAACACCCTGGGGGTTTCGGATTATTTTCTAACGAAGACCACCTCCTGCCACAACATTCGATGCGTTAAAGACCCTCGATCATTAATCATTGAGATCGCTGCTGCGGTTTGGCGGTTTCGAATTTACGGAGTCAAGATTTAGAGACTCTTACAGCTGAACGTTTTGGTGGTCGTGCACGGTGTGGTATTCTATCGATTTGCTATGGGATAATTCTGATTAGATGGGCTAATATTTTGAGTATCCGTATCTGTGAATACAGTTCAAGATTATGTATAGGAATTTTGCATTGCCTGTGGTTCCAAGTAGATGTATGAATATTGTAAATTGGTGCAATGTGATAAGAGTCTAGTTGTAGTAGCAGAAGTAGAGTTCAAAATGTTAGTTAAGATTGTTGGAGGAACCATTGATCAATTTAAATTTATATAAAAATTGTGTGTCAGTTTTTGGTTACTTTATAGCTTTTTACAATTAGTTCAGAATTAAGGATTAACAATCAAGAATTTAAATCTTTTGAATGTTTCTATAATCAAGTAAGAATTGATATCTTTTAAGAATCTTTGCAATCAGCAATTTGTATGATCAGTCAAGTATTTATATAGTTAGTTAAAAGTTTTTACAATCAGTCAAGAATTTGTGTAATTAATTAGGAATCTAAAAATGAAGAATATAAAACAATTAAGAATAGCAAAAATCTTGAAAATCGTACAATTGTTTTTGGATCACTTCTAGAAGATACGTTATTACGACTTTTATTACTAGAAAACCAGCGAAATCGCATAAGACAGATACTCCATCAAGGCAATAATTTTGCCGCGCTAGATTGCTAAAATATCACACTGTGCGACGGCAGCATTCTCAGGGGCGGAGGAAAGCTCGAAATTATTTGAATGGATCTATACTATGACAGAAAGCTGAATTATTGGCGAACAATAAGTAACAGTTTGACTACCGGAAGTCTATTAATACGCTTTTCAAATGACGATGTTATATGTAGAGACTCTACAAGTTTCTCTGGTAGAACGGTCTCAACAGAAGACATTAGAATCTAGATATACTACTCGGTATAAATTCGAATTTTACAATTTGCTATTACCACAAAATATTATATAAAATGTCCTTGACTGTTCGTTCTTGATCTCTAAATAGATAATTATTTACTTTCAAGCATCCACCGATAGATAAATGTTAACACTAGAACTACCAGACCAGTCAAAATAACTGGTTCATAATCTTCTTTTCACAATTCAAGAAATTATAAAAGTATCTTCATTGGGAAGATACTTGTAATAAAAATGGGACAAGGTCAGAATAAATGCAGTCATTACTCTGTAGTTCTAGTGTTAAAAAAATCTAAACAGAAATCACTCTATTATATACATATTGTTTACAAAACAGAGGAATTTCGCTATTCTCAAAACTAAAGCTAAACAACTATTACACAATCATGGCAGTGCCAATGGAATTCAAATTGGATGGAAGAGTAGATATACTGATAAAGAATTTTCATAAAATGAATGTCGATAGGGAACGACGGTGATGTGGAAATAATTGATTCGTACAACTGGATCCTGATAGCGATTGAATTACAGGCGACAGTATCGTTCCCTGTTAACCGATTGTCTCTGTTTAATACGTCTCTCGCATCCACCTGTCACGTGCGTCCTAATCTCGTGCATCTTCACGATCGTCTCGGCTGAATTCTTTCTGGCACGATCACCGAAGACAGAAAGGAGGGGCCATAAACACGTTTGGAACCGGTCCAAAAGCTGTTGATCGTTAACGCATAATCGTGCATTACCGCATCTATCAGTCCTCGCCTTTTTCTAATCCCGCTTCAACTGTTTGTTTTCGGCGTGTACGGTTTCGAATAAAATAGTCCACGGTGTTATCCGATCTCTTCTCGCGTGTCTCGAACGTTCATTAGAATATAGTCCATGTAATAAATGTACCGGGTGAACGAACAGTTCTGTACAAGGTTCTGTATATAATTTTCAACTTTGCGAAAATTTCAGCTGGCCTTTCGTTCCGAAGTTATAAACGAAATTGAACATGGACCAATCGCAGAGCGGCTGCCGCGGACGGATTCTGGCTCGGTCAACGGCTACGCCACGCCCAGTAGGACCACCCCCTGCCTCTGATTGGTCCGCATCTCTTTCGTTGATAACTCCTCAACGAAACCAGGACGGAGTTTTCCGCAAAGGAGAAAGTTACTTCAAATGATCTTGCGAATTTAATTTACTCTGTCAGACATACTTGCGAAAAAGTTCCGAGGGAATTAATTGGTTGTCAATTGAAAATACTGTATGAAATTATTACATTTTCGGTTACTGGGTCATGCGATAGGTAATTGTCGTTTAAAACCAAGGCTTAGCTTGTCACTTGTCTAGCAATTTCTGGAAAGTCTTTACGCTATCTATTGCGTGAGTCAGCTTCTGCGTTATCATAATTGTAAAAATAGTAGGTTGAGGAAAATGTATTCTTTCGGTTAACAATTTCACTTGGTAACATCCTTACGTATCTTACTTTGCATATCTTTGTAGTTCAGTAAATTTTAGCTTCTTGTAATTACAATGGCTAGGACTTAGAGAGTATGTTTGGTAGTTGCTGCGTTAAACGAGGAGATATAGCGAGCTCTAACCGAGGAAATTCTGTTCTGTTTTCAGTCGGAGAACGAGGCGCTCCAGAGGGGTGATGTGATCAAGAAAATCGACGAGTACGACGTGCGAGACGTGAGGCATGTAGACGCCCAGAAACTCCTTCAAACCTCTGAATCTATAAAGCTTGTAGTCGAAAGGTCTGAGCCGTCGAGTGCATCTCGTATCAACATTACCACGTCACCTCCGATTATCAAGCCGAGCATTGGCAACAGGGCTGCGGTCACTAGTCTGTCAGAAAGCCATTCTCCACCTTTATACATTTCTATTATGCGCACCGTTTGTTGTGACGCCTAACCGCCGCGCTACTGCCGCTCTCTCTGTGACAACACTATTAATTCTTCATACTAAACTCTGTCTTTCACCTTCCATATATCTCTCTCGCACACTTCTTCATCGCATTAATCGCTGCGCCTCATTAACAGTCACACAGACTCGACAACCACCTCCACCTCGTTCAACCTTTGACAGAGACACGGATATGTTAGCATGAGTATTGTTCGACTAAGAACATTATCAATATCTGTCTATTCTATCAAACATAAAAATATGTTCTTTCTGTAAGAAGAACTAAGAACAAATATCCGTGTATTCTGTCAAACATAAAAATCCTTTCTCATAAATGAGAGGAGTAGATTGTAGATTTTTATGTAAATTTAAAATCGTCTGCGAGAGACATGGAAATGTTACAATGAGTATTATTCGACTGAGAACATTATCAATATCTGTCTACTCTGTCAAACGTATGCTTGTTCTTCCTCTTAAATGAAAGGAGTAGACTGCAGATTTTTATGTAAATTAAAAATTGCCTGCAAGAGACATGGAAATGTTAACATAAATATTATTCGACTGAGAACATCATCATTATCTGTCTACTCTGTCAAACGTATGCTTGTTCTTTCTCTTAAATGAAAGGAGTAGACTGCAGATTTCTACGCAAATTAAAAATTGTTACTCTTAGAAAACTGTTCAAACCAGAACAAAATGATTCCATTTAGAATCAGAGTAGATTAATTGTACAAGCAGTTAGGTTGATTTCCGTACATTTGCGCTGGTCGATTTCGGCTAACATGCAGCTGAGAGCAAGCCTAACAGCTCGTGTGCCTTTAACGCGTGACTTAATTCGAAACACGGCTGTATTTTCGGTCTGTACGTGCTCTTGCGACGCAACACGCTGAACGCATATCATTCGAATGAATTGCACATGGGTCCCCGATCGAGTAGGTGGTTGTCGAGCAGCATCGAAGCATTCTCGGAGCTTGCTCCCTGAACGTAATCTCGTTAATAAGATGTTTTACTGTTCCGTCATAGAGCAAGACCGCCAAAAATACCAGGAGAATTGCCGAAGAGTCCGGTTCCACCGCCTTGCTACGAAGATTACAGTCGGCCGCAGACACCAGCCGAACCATTCTCAATTCTACCCCATGAACATCTCGACGAGATTCGACAAGAACGGGTGAACTTGTCGCAGGTACGATCTAACTGTCGATCCTCGCAAAATTCGAATTACAGCGACGTAGCTGAGATCGTTTTCAGCAACTTTTTCCTTTGCGAAAATGTTCTACGTCGCTTCGTTTCGGAGTTATCAACGAAAAACGCAGACCGGATCGGTGGGCGGGTACTACTCAGCGCGTCCGCCATTGCTGCGCGCTGATTGGCTCGTGTTTTTCGTTAATAACTTCTGAATGAAGCGACGGAGAACATTTTCGCTAAAGGGAAAGTTGTTTGTAATAATCCGAGGAACCTTTTCAAGGAGGGCCGATATTTATGGGGCACTCTGTACAATTTCTTTGTAGTTTATCTTTTTCTAGGTGAAGAAAATTTATATGTATCCTGCA
>CM052087.1:12085155-12124704 GCA_028453745.1 Agapostemon virescens
ATTAAATATTGCTCAGCAATATTATTTAATATGCAGGAAACATATTTGCTGTCCGAATGCACAGAATTGTTATTAAATATTGCTCAGCAATATTATATAAAATTCGGAGAGTATGTACGGTGCCAGTAGACGCTCGGCAACATTATGTCCGCCCTCCCTCGAAGCCCTAAACACGTGCTTAGGGTGCTTACTGTTAATCCAGCACTGGTTGCATCGGATCGGCTGCTCTCGGATCGAGATCTAGAGGCCGCTCCAAATAAAATCAATGGCCCCCGGGACGAAACTTCGATCTTCTATTCTCGCGTGTCTTATAAATACGCGGGTAACTTTATCCTGGCGTTCGCGTTCTTTTTACGCCGGGTCCCAGTTTGACATTCTCCTTCTTTTTGTCGTGTTTCTGCAAAACGAGCACGAGGATCGCCGGTGCACGTGTGTGCCGCCTCGATCCTCCTGGTCGTGTTTAACAGCGTTTAGGCGAATTTAACAGGTACACGGTACGGCCACCGCAGTTCCAATAATTTCGTAATTCCGCGGCAGCGGCTGACATAACCGGACGAACTCGAGCGTTTGGCAAACGTTTTCGCCCGCTACGTAGCGGTGATTTTCACGGCGATTTTCTTCATTGTGCTACGCGCGGAATCGCGAGCCAAACCGATGAAATTTTAGACGGTTTTTGCACTGGCCTTCCAGCGATATACGCGAGCGAGACGCGGCCGCTTCCGGTTGTTACGGTCTTGCCAAAATTATCGTCAGCTTCTGCCATTTCGCCACAACGGTTATTTACGCGAAACGCTACGACGCTCGAATACAGGCTGGACCGGCTAATGCGCACTTATACGATCTCCTAGAAATCAACAATTTACTTAACAATTAAGTTGCAACTGTTCTCTTTTCGCTCGGCTAAAATTTTAGACTTTGCCAGTACACTATCAAAGAATTAAAATTGAGAAAGTTTCTATAAAGGCCTTGAACACTCAGTAATATTATCACTGTGTAAAAGATTTCAAATTTCTTTCTCATTGCAAGAAATTGTATAATAAGTCTAAAATAAAAGCAACGTTTAGCTGAAAATTTTGTTGCAACAGCGGTGGGACATTTATATCTTACATAATTACTTAATTAAATACTTAATAAATTAATTGCCACTGTTCTCTGTTGTTTCAGCTAAAATTTTAGACTTTGCCAGTACACTATCAAAGAATTAAAATTGAGAAAGTTTCTACAAATGCCTTGAACACTCAGTAATATTATCACTATGTAAAAGATTTCAAATTGCTTTCTCATTGCAAGAAATTATGTAATAAGTCTAAAATAAAAGTTATAAAACATTTGTGTTTTACATAAAACTTCGCCGTGTAATCATGTAAAAGCTTTTCAAACGGCTCTGCCAAAGCGTCCATACAGCGAACACTCGTTTAATTCTTATTTGTCTTCGAGAAGAAGATAGCCGTGTCTCTCGAGTCCGAAGAAAAATGTAATGGACAGCTGTGGCTTCATTAATCATCTTCCGAGAAAAGCTTGACTACAATGATGTTTCTATTTCTTTTGCGAACGCGTCTGGCATTTAGCGGTCGAAGAAGCTCGCATTGGTCGTGATCGATCGCATACGAAAAAGACAGAGCCGAGCGAGAGCAGTTACGATATTATATCGTCCGAGTTATCACTGGCTTATTTTCGGTCGGATTCATAAATGCAGAGCCGGCCTCCATTATCGCAACGTTGCCGGGGATTAATGAGGCATCATCGATCACTATGGCCTCTATTAAAGTTTATTTTAGATTCCGTTAGCCGGTAATTGACACCATTCTGGCAGAGCATTCCGCACGCCTACCTATCCGATCAAGAACGTTCGGTGTAATTTCGGCGTACCCGGTTCGTTAATTATTCTAATTCGCCCGGCGATGATTTGATTAACACCGTGGGATACTCGCAGCCGATGTTTACGCTATCCGATTGTTTCGCACGTGTTGTTTATAGACACCAAATTCGTTAAAAATGCTAGCGACTGCCTAGCGAATATTATTTCTTGCTTGCCTACTTAATTCGTATAAACGATTTAGAATTATTAATAACTATTATTAGTTATTTTACAATGAAATCTACACCTTGTACTATAATCTACCTGATTTCAAAACTGAATACATGAGTATTCAGTGCCACTAACTTTATGGCAGAGTATTATGAAGTACTATAGAGTACTATGAACGCATAGTTAAAAAATTAATGGTCCCTATTACCCTGATTATTGTAAATATTCGTTTGTAGTCCAGCAAATCGTTGATCAAGCATAATTGTTTTCTTGCAGCCCTATCGCACGACTCCTCTGGTCTTGCCAGGTGCAAAGGTCAAGAAGGATGCTCCTCTGGGCGAATGCTACCTGCGCCACCATCCGAACCCTATGATTAGGGCAGCTCCACACCATTACGAACCAGCTCATCCCGAGGTTGCTATGAAGCAAAAGGTACGGAGCTTCTGTTTCTAAAATATACAAAGTAGAGAATGAGTCAGATGAAAAAGAAAATAGAAAATCGATTAAAAAAGAGCGTTAAAGTGTGAGACAGTTAGAATTACCTGTAAATATCAATAATTTTCCATGAAACGTTCAACTAGGTGGCGGAATCGGTACTTCAGCGTGTCTTGGGACCTAACGAAGTGCCAAAGGTTTGCACCAATTTATTCTAGAGCAGCTTCCGCTTCTGCTTCCAACGACAAACTCTTGTCACTAAGCTTTAACAATAAAACACCAGTGAAATACATTTTTGCAGAACGATAACGCTTCTCTCGACGATTAACATTTTACATTTAAAAGCGTATCAACATGAGAACTGAACGTTCCATCTATTCATATTTTTATATTGTTATTTGTTTGTAATTTTTCTTGAAATTTTTCGGTGACGTTTTTGCATTAATAACGGTAGTTAAAAATTGTTTAATTCGAGGGTTTTCTTGAGTTGCTGAATTTTTATTACATCAACAGCGGTTTGTTATTTTTGCTCATCACGTGCTACTTTAAGTCATCATCAATCTTTAAGGATTCACCCCAGTAAACATTCCTTAAGATTTATAGCAATACTAAATTGTGTAGTTCACGAATCAGGATTAATCTATGTTAAATTTTTCTTAAGGTCTATGATTTAATCAATTCTTTAAGAGTATCACGTATAAAGAAATATTTCAGAACTTCTGTAAAACCTAGATTTGAAATTTGTATAAATTTCTTAAATGCAAACATATCCATGTAAAAGTTGTTTTAAATAATGGCACCACTCAAGTGCGAGATGAAAGAAATAGAGAAACCGGCTTAAAATTATTATACAGAGTTCTGGAATAAATAGTTTGTCACCTTGGTTTTCAATAGCGTCGATTACATTACACGTATTAGATAGTAAACGTATGGCTTAGCGAATCAAATAAGAGAACCGTCGCATTCATTTCCGGCGTTGTAATTAATTTATGTAAAAACAAATTCACCGTATATAGATCATTGAAATCGCTCAATCTGTTTTCGCAGGTAGTCCACAAGCAGTTCAACTCACCGATCGGCCTCTACTCCGAACAGAATATCGCTGACACCATTAAATGCCAAGCATCCGCCATACCGTAAGTAAAAAAAGAAAAGATTTCATCTGAATCTCTAATGGAGAGAGCGCATCATTCGTGGAGCGTGCATTAGAATAATCAAGTTAATTTAGTCATTAATACGAAATGGGTTTTCCTTTTGCTGAATGCTGCGACTCATCAGACAATTAACTCTAAAACGCGGTATAGTAATCTCTGACAATTCGTCTCACTAACGAGCAGTTGCACGATACGAATCACAGTGTGGCACAAGCCTCGAATTTAACCATCATTAGTTGATAAATTCAACTTTCGAGGCGCTACATTTTTCTCGTTGTTCAGATTCTTCTATCATAATTAGACCAGCGTTTGCTTAGGAGTTACTGTCACGAGGCTGACCAGTAGTGGACAATACTACTAGCTGGCAATGCCACCGAGAGAAAATGCAGCGACTAAATTAAACCTTTACTATAACAATTGTTGTTTGAAAGATCGTAACTGATACGTGCGAATATTCTATAGCAGTTTTGGAATTGAACATTCTCTGTGATTGATGCTGCTGGTATTTTGTGCGAAATAACAATGATGCAGTGTATACAAAATTAGATTGAGTTTTAGTCATCGTTTTCCTGGTTTCGCAATTGTTTATAACATACGGACTGCTATATTCGTTGCTTTTGTCTATTTTCGTACAAAGTATACTTCATTTATGAATTTGTATCTCGGGAACCGCTTTAGAATATTTCTTCAGAAGTATACAGTCGGTGGCAAAATTAAGATACCTTTTGACAACTAATAATGTTGTAAAATTGGGTTAAGATAGAATAGGTAGTAGATTCAATTTAAAGAAAGTTATTAGCTTTTGCAAGCTGTCTTATTTCTGCCACCCAATATAGGACCTAATTAAACGCTGGAATAATGTATTCGAAGATTCAACTGAACAGTAAGAGCACTAAATCAAAATTTTCGAAGACGTGCTACGAACTGTGCGACGCATGGCTCGATCACTAATATTACTGACGATCGGCAACCGGATGTAAACGATAGGGTCGGGATCGATATTTTGTTCGGCCGTGGATCATTGATCAGTTATCTCCCAGTAAGCAATTTCCTCTTGATTTGCTATGAATTTGACGTCGAATTCAAAGTGCTAAATCTTGCACTTGTGGAGAGACCAGATTGGTGACAATAAAAGCAGACCTACCTAATAATCTTCCAAAATTAAAATTATTAAAAAATTGTATAATTTATAGATACTTAAATTGAAAATAAGTAAAACTTGAAATTACATAACTTAGAAGCTTAATTAAAATTCCATTTTCCATCCTCCAGCTACGGTTTACTCAGAATTTGCAGGTCGGTCGCAATAAAAGCGGACGTACTTTTCGCAATAACCTATTAAATAAAAGTAAATGAAATTTTTAATTATATAAATTAGTAGTTTAAATAAAATTCAGTTTCCCCACCTGCAACAAACTTTACTCCTCTATTGACCGATATTTACTCTTACAGAAAGGTTAGATCCACTTTCCGTGCGACCGACCTGCCCTCTTCACGAGTCCAAGATTTGACAAAGTGCAAACTTTTTTAGGTTCAGAATTTGCCGACAAGTTTCGGTGGCACATTCATAGCAAACAGAGACCAAATTCTGCTTCAAGCAGGTCTTAGCACCAAAATAGTATAAACGTTGAGCAAAATTTGCTCGAAACAGGTTTGGCTAACTGGGCTGGATCGCTAGGCTGCCGGGATCAACGGAAAATCGGTTTTTAAGATGATCGCGTCCCACAGCGAATGGATCACACTGACGTGCGATTTGTTTGTTTTGCAGCATTTTCATAGACTTTTCCTTCGTGAAACAGAGACAAGAAATACAGGAGCAGGCGAGAATCTTGAAGGAGCAGGCCCAGGCCGCCTCCTCGAAGAACGTGTGGCCGCAATTCAATAAGCCGAATAATAATTAATCTTTCTCGAAACGAGTTCGGGACCGTCCGAAATGTCTCTCGCGAGCGCGAGCGCGCGCGTTTTTCCGTTTATCGTTTGCTCGCGCCATCTATAAGTGGCTATTGTTCGTTTAAACTTCGATCGTTTTATTCTCTATCGTTTGTATAGATATTGTATCTAGGATCTTGGAGTGTTCCGGTTTTACGCGTGGCGGTCCTTCGCAGTAAACGCTCATCAAGGATAGTTAGGGACGAACCCCGCCGAAAGTTTGTAAAATAACAGTCTGCTATCTCTTGCATGCTGTAGAATAGAGAGTAATCAATAATTCATTAATATCGTAGTAAACTTATACGTGGAGATCAGAGGTCTTACTAATTTCGATACGATCACGCAGCGACGCCCCGAGAATTACGGACCGTACCCTAATCGTGAAGACTTCGATGAAATGCGCACAGAAATCGTCTTGGGAAAAATTATTTAACATTCATTCTACACCCTTATTCGCAGGACTGGCAAAACAACAATCCTTGAAATTTTTATCCATAGCCATAATTTGCCATATTGTCTAGGTTTGATGCAAAAAAGTAAAAATTGCATTATTTTATATATTAAATGTTTCATATAAGACACATTCCTTACCTTACATTACTTCTAAGATAGTATACAATGATATTTAACTGTAACGTAGGTTTGTAATGATATCTTCATTAATGTCTTGAGAATTCAAATGTTTTTTAACCTTTTTAAGTAATATCCTCCTGCTACATTTCATTGAAGTCGATTCACGTTCCCCTAGAACGTTAACCTCTAATTACTTGCACCCTCTGGAGTCAGTGTTTTTACTAGGGCCATCCCATAAGGAGTAATCATGTAGAAAGTCATACCGGAAGATGGTGCAACGACTCAGTGCGAGTAATTAGAGGTTAGGAATGAAAATATAAAAGAATGACAATTAGCGACTCACGGGACGTAATGCTCGGAACCAGATTGACAGGCAAGGACTCTCTCTCTCTTTCTTTCTCTTTCATTCATTCATTCTTTCTCTCGAAAATTCGCTCTCGAACCAACGATCTTGGCGACATAACACCCTGTGGCTGCTGCTAACCGATTTCACAGAATCATCACACAAAAGTAACACAAACGAGTAAATCGATTAAAAATGGCATGTGTGCCCATGCGATACGACGATACAGACAGAAGAAACCGATGAAGTACGATCCGAGTAAGAGCGAGGCCTACAAGGCATTGCAAGAGGAAGGCGAGGACCCTGTGCAGGAAGTCAAACCACCGGCACGCACCGGTGTTTTCTCTCCACAAAAGGTTTATCAGAATAGGGTACGCTTTTTTTTGTTCTCATTCCGCCAATTGTCCTCCTTTTCGTCGAACAGAATCGTCAATTTCATTGCCGTGTCCTTCTAACATGAGAAACAATGATTTCAGGTACAGTATGCCCGGCCGAAGAGTCCCGCGCCCTTTGTGAGTATCAATTTTCATTATTCTACCATTTCGACGACGTTGCCTCTGCAAAATATTTATGCTGTATTATTCGTTCAGACCATACTTCTCGGAATTAATTTAGAAAACTGAAATAAAGCGTAAACAAAGTCCACAGTGACTAGACAAGTTCTTAGTGATAGACCTTGGATTTGTTTTGATCGCATACTCTCTGCCAAAGGTATACTTTGCCTAACACTTGCTCTCTCATTTCAGGTAACTCTCTCCGAGGACGATGGCGAGAAGATCCACCAGAGTAACAGCTTCAAAAGGATTATGTACAGCGTCCTGGGACAAACTGATTACTAATTACCGCCCTCGAACTGACCCTATAAATATATCTAATTTATAATATACAAGTATATATATATATATATCTGTACGTATATATATTTTATTTATTGTATGGCGCAATAAAAGGTAATAAAATTCTCGGCTACTAATACATCAATTCGAAATAAATCCAAATGATAACGCAAGATGTTAGTAAACACGTTCAGGTGCAGCATTGTGAAGCATTGAGGAGCATCTGGTCGGATCCGAGGAATGACTGTCAACAGAACACGTTCGAGTAACAGTTATAAATAAATACCAGACAATAGTTAACACAATTTAATTCGTTAATAGGGCTCTACAATTTTGTGATGTCGAAGCGTCCGCGGTAAAATCAATTAATTCCAATATTCGCTTACGGTTGCGGCTTCGACCTTTTTATTCCTGAATTGTACGCAATCTGTCTCGTCGTTATTATGCATATAATAACAAAAAAACTAATGACAAGTGGAATAACAGTACCGTCGTTTGCATTGGACCACATTGCATCTATGATAGTCTAGCGGGTTTGGTATATCGCAATACTATCGTTTCCCGTCCTCGATAGAGGCGTTTACGAGTATTTTCTCACTGGATTCAAAAAGAAAAAGAAAGCACGTTTTTCGCAGACACGGTGTCGATTTTTCGATACAATATCCTCCAATCAACGTGACACGGTACGGAAGGTATTCCAATCACAAAATCCACCGTTCAAATGATTCGCACGTAGAAGAATATAAATACTGTGTGCCTTCGCAGACTATGCAGCAACCAACCAGCGTGTGCCTGTTGGCATACAACTATGTATATCAGTTACAATTAAATTATTCTGTAGATATACGTACTTCGCTAGACGCTAGCAATTTGTCTTCTATTATCGCCGCCCGCATCGGCACCGCGGAAGAATCATTGAAAACTTTTCGGAAGGGCAACGTTACGACTCGACCACGCTCGTCACGCTATTGTTTCGCCCTCTTCTCACCTCCCATTGTTTACAGGAGCCCGAATCGGGTAGTGCGCGCGGCGCGTGATCAAGGCGAACGTAGCGAACGTGCGACCTCCTTTCTTTTCTTCTCGCAACGAGTCGAACTTCCAACCAATCATTTAATTTTTCATCGAGAAAACAGAGCGAGACTGAAAAATTAAATCGATTGGCTGTCTATATCCCGACGGCGAAAATAAAACATGAAAGATGCGTCGCCATTGTGTAATCCGGCACAGTAACCTCGGAAAAGTTTCCACATGCGCTTCCTCCACGCGATCGCAATATTCTATATACTCGTGGTGAGATACGTATTTACGCTCCGCGTAAATCGCCTCGGTATAAATTAAAAATAATACTTTCTTCTTGTAAATCTTAGACGCACAACCCGTGGTAATCGTTACTTTGTTTTCTCTTCTTTTTGTTTTTTTTTTATCGACGTATATATTAACAAAATAAAATACAGGACGTCGGACGCGCGAACATTTCCGATCGATGCGAACACGACGACGATGTGGATGATCGATGACGTTTCTCTTTGTATTCCTCCCTATTCGATGGTTCGTACATCATTCAGACAAACAGATCTTCAGCAATGAGCAAAACATGGTCGGTCAAGTTTTCTTTTTTTTTTTTCTTTTTCTTTTTTTTTCGTATCAATGTAATTTACCTTTGGACTGTCGTTACATTGTTTGCATAACAAACGCCGCCTGCGGGCCTCAAACATACACCTGGCTCAGCACACAACTCGCATACTAATATAAATATATGTCACGTATCTTAAAAAAGAAAAGAAATGTACAGAACCACATTCAAACATTTAACGAGAACGAAATGCATACATTTACATGGATCACTCATTGCAAAAACATACGTACAGTTTATGAAGGAAATGAAAATATGTTCGATTGTGTCCTTTTCAATAAAATGGAAAAGAAAAGAGAGAAGAAAATCAAGCCGAATAGTGTGAAATTGTTTCGCGCATGTTTCTCAAGAGGACCACCGACTCGAGAACAAGAACACGATCGGTATAGTCGGTCGGTATAGTAGTTCGCGTCCGATTTTCTATTTTTCCATTGATTCAACTCATTTTTGGGATCAACGCGAAGGCGAATTATTATCGAGGAAAAATTCGCCCCGGCGTTAATTCGACGAAATAATACATCAATGGAGAAATTACCGAAGCTACGTTGGTCTCTGCAACGGTGTGTGTAGAGCAGGACGTAAAGGAGATAGAACAAATATATATATGTATATATATAATGCGGGGAAATAAATAAAATGTACGTTCTACATAGTGCTACGAAGGGTATTTAGACGTCGAAAGAGTCGTCCAACATCTGTTTCAGTTCCTTTAGATGCTGCATTTTGCTGCCCGTCGCTGGCGAAGCTCCCGTTGGGCGACCGACGTATCTGTAACACAGAACGAGAACCGTCAAAACCTCACGTCAATCATAAACCACCCAAATCTACCAATTTACTGTCTGCGTTCGCTGAAATAAAGCTTCGTTCTAAATTCAACCCGCTTCAGATGTCTCTCACAATATCTCATAACCGATTGCGAAATTAATTTCAAATTTGGCAAACATTTCAGCACATTCCGGTTCTCGTCTGAACTAGAGATCACTAAATTCCATTTGAAGTAGCTTTATTTATATTAAGAGAAAAAGTGAACCTAATCAGAAACCCATTCGTAAGGGAAGAAGTTTACTATACCCTCAATAATCTTTCCAAGGAAGTACTATTATTATTAATTATTAATTATTATTAAGAATTATTTGTCTACACTTAAAAATAAATGTTTACGGTAATATTATAAGGTAGAGTTCAACTGTTAATTCATTAAATAAATTACTTTGATTTTATGAAATTTTTGAGATTACTGATTTGGCAGTTGGAGTGTTGAAGATTGCAAAGTAGGCTCACAGAGTGTAAAGTTGATGCATTCAATGGTTTCGTTTGAACAAAATATTCGAAAAGCAGAGAGACCTCCTAACACTTTGACTGCCTTGTCACTCATATATGAGTGATCTAATTTGATTTTATGGAATTTTTGAAATGGTCAGTTGGGCAGTTAATGTGTTAAGCGTTTAGATTAGCATTACCTCACAGTCTTCTGTTCTGGTTTTACCGATTCTAGCGGCTCGGGTGTACTTCTCGTCGTTGGTTTAGCCGACGAGAACAAACCACTAAACCACCCTCCGCTACTGTCATTCTTGCCCGACGCACTTCCGCTGCTGCAACATGGCCCAAGCTTTTTTACTTTGCTTAACAAGTGGAAAGAACAAAAACGGGAATACGCGAAAATCGCGTCTCGACGTCTGAACATTGATTCAATTCCGTACTAAAGCGTTTCGCGTGGCAGTGATTCGCATCGAGTCTATAGAGAATATACAGTGGAAAAACGTGGGCCATGTGAACAGCTATAGGTATGAGATTAACGCAGTTATGGAACCAAGCACGATCGACAAACTGATCCACAATTTTGTCCACATTCATCTTCTCATTCGAATCGAAGAAGATGGAAATTTGAGATGGTTTAGTGCTTGGTTCAGGATAATGTGAATAGAATACAAACATAAACATAAACACAAACATAAACGTGGCGCAGAAAATAAAAAACCAAATAGAAAAATTAACATCTCTCTTCAAAATCATTACTATAGTCAGCTTTGTAAGAGACTTGGTTGCACTAGTAGTCACAATAATTATCTTCATCGTTCTGATCACGCTGGATTACGTAATTTGAGACGATAACTATTATGACTGCTAATGTACTACTGGAAAACAGACTGTACAAACATTTTCGGAAGTACATAGAGAACAATGGTATCTTAATGGTAAATAATTGACACTTACGTTACAGTACGTGCTCCATTCAAGGCTGTGTGGAATCTGGGCTGGACGTACGTCCATCCACCCTGGTTTTTGTGTTCTTCCTGAGCCCAGAACAGCTCTGCATTGGAATACTTATCAGACTCCTTCTTCACCAGGTCGTAAGGGAAGGGTGAGATCTGCGAGAAGCAAACAATAAATTGTAAGGCACGTACACAGCTGAAGAGTAATTAGTTCTCTTCATAATAATCGTAATACTTTGCAGAATATAGAGAATTTATGTTGTGAAATTTTTGGCACGGTGCTTAATATACATTTTGCACGCCGAATTAACTTTCTGCGAATATTTAGAAATGGTAGTAGTTATATGGTAACAGTCTACTATTTCTAAATATTTACACCAACTTAATTCGGCGTGTCTCAAAACACTAAAGCGTCGTGCCAGAGATTTTATAACAGGACTATATAGAATTCATAACAAAGTGACCTATAAGTTTGACCTATTAAAAATAACAAAGCTGTATATATTTCAGTCTTGTGCAATCTTGTGGAAGCATCTTTATAGCTTCTTTCTTACTTGCAGCCTATTAAAAATGTTTTGATAGAAAATAAACTTTAATTTAATTCCAATTTGGCAGAATCGAAGATCCGCTATCCAATAATTATAATTATTGCTCTAAGTGTGTAAAGTATACTGGTTAACTAATGTACCTGTTCGACTCTCGCGATGGCAACTTTATCTTCAAGTTTCTTCTCCGCGCGCGCCTTCTTCAGGTCGTAATAGACTTTGCCGGAACAGAATATCACTCTCTTAACACCACTGGGATTTTTAACGGCCGGTCCCTCTTCCGGTATCACTCTGAGGAATTCCGTATTTTCGGTCATCAAATCGAAGCTGGACTTTGCTTCTGGGTGGCGAAGCAACGACTTTGGCGTCATCAGAATCAATGGCTTTCTGAACGGCAACGCGATCTGTCTTCTCAATATATGGAAATAGTTCGCCGGTGTGCTGCAATTAGCGACGATCCAGTTGCTGTCGTGCAACTGGCGCACAGCAAATTCTTCGCCTAGCGGTGGGAAATAATCTGGGTCGTCTGCGGACATTTGGAGAAAACGCTCCAATCGAGCACTCGAATGTTCTGGACCCTGTGATCGTAATTATTCCATGATTAATTAGTTACTCGACTATAGAGAATTTTTAGATCAGACGTGTGAACAAATTTGGTGCCTTTTCATGCAATCAGTTACAACATTCGTTTAATCATTGGCATTCAGAATAATCTTAATTTGAAAACCAAATGTTTCCTCAGACCTTGAATATTTCCATTCAATTTCTACTTGATTTGTGATACTTCCTCTATGAATATTGTCTAAATATCACTTAAACAAGGCATCGGAATTGATTTGCACGTCTAATAATAATTTTCAAGAACGTGAGATAATTAACATACCATTCCCTCAAGCCCATGAGGCTGTAGCATTACAAGACCAGATTGACGGACCCATTTCGCTTGACCACTGCTAATGAACTGATCGATTATACACTGTGCTGTGTTGTTGAAGTCGCCGAACTGAGCTTCCCAGCACACCAACGCGTTCGGGTTCGTCATAGAGTATCCTAATTCGAATCCTGAGAATTCAGAAGAACGATTTAATTTTATTTCGCCGAGTACCGAGTTTATATATTGCCATAATCACGAATATAGTTAAGTAACAATTGGAACCCTTGTATCAGAGTTTTTATTGCACTTACCAAGTACACCGAACTCGGACAACGAGCTGTTGCAGACAGTATACGGGGCCTGGTCGGGGTAAAGGTAGCACAGTGGCCTGTAAGTGGCCTTATCCACGGATTGATGGTGAAGCACATGATGTCTGTGCGAGAAGGTTCCTCTTTCCACGTCCTGTCCTGACAGTCTAACGTGGATGCCTTCCTTCAAGAGGGAACCGAAAGCCATTGCTTCTCCAAGAGCCCAGTCAACGGTTCTTGACTCGATCATTTCCATACGGGACTTCAGAATACGTTCAATACCTGCAACACGATCAACAATTTAATATAATATAATAATAATTTAATTTAATAAAATTAAAAATTGGCCAATTTACAAAGTGACGATTTTACCTTTGTGAATAACAAATTCAGCAGCATTTGGAGGCGGTGAGGAGAATTTCTTGCCAATGTGGACCAGCGTATCCTCCTTGATGCCGGTGGGGGATGCTTTCAACGGGTCTTTGCCTTCAAAGAAACCAGACCACGGGGAGTCCAACCAGTCCTTGTACTTAATATGAGTCTCCTGTCTAGCATTCGTGTACGCTTCTTCGCAGATCTTCTCGTACTTATCTTTAACATCCTGCATCGCAACGTTCGCGTAAGTACTTCACTATAGATGGATCATTCTCGATTAATATATTTCTGTTAATACCTTAACTTCCTCCTGAGTAACAACGCCGTCGTTGATCAGCGATTTAGCATAGTTGTCTAAAGCTGGTGGGGTACTCTTGATCTTTCGGTACATTAGTGGTTGCGTAAACATCGGCTCGTCGATTTCATTGTGGCCATTCCGCCTGTAGGATACGATGTCGATTACAACGTCTTTGTGGAAGGTTGCTCTCCACTCGGCGGCCACCTTACAGACGTGCATCACAGCCTCCGGATCGTCGGAGTTAACGTGGAAGATCGGTGCGTTCACTACTCTCGCAACGTCTGTAAAACGATAATCATTTGACCGTAATGTAAGCGAGGCTGTTGCTTCATAATTTACAACTTTTTAATAATCCATTTTGTAGTAAAAAATTCCAAAAAAATATTCACAATCGTAAACATCAAATCCGCAGTCTATTTATACTTGCAAAACTTACCAGTACAGTACGGTGAAGACCGCGAGTGTCTGGGATCAGTGGTGAATCCAATTTGGTTGTTGACAACAATGTGAATCGTACCGTGAGTAGTATAGTCGGGCAAATCGGACAAGTGCATCGTCTCGAAGACGATTCCTTGACCGCAGAACGCAGCGTCACCGTGGAGCAGGATGGACATGACCTAAATAAATCATTTACAAAAGTTTCAAAAAGGATCGCGATATTACTAGCTTGTGGATTTCAGGCTTTTGTGACAAAATGAAGAAATATTTGGTTACTTCAGTTATAATAGTTCATCAAAAATTTATATTTTGTATAATCCACAGTTTAGATATTATCTTGGTGTGTTTAGGACGTAAAAACATATCTGCAGTATTCTACCTTCTTTCCTTCGCCATCACCACGGTAGAATTGTTCAGCACGAGTCTTGCCCTGCACCACCGGGTCGACAGCCTCCAAGTGAGAAGGATTGGCAACCACAGCTAAACGGATGTTCTTGTTCGTCACGCGGTTAAGACGCTCGATGTACGTCCCCAAGTGATATTTCACGTCACCGGAGCCCTGGAACGTCTCAGTTTAGCTCAAGATAATTCATCTAGTACAGTAGACGATAACAGATTGTATAGTTACATCATCAGCTGCTTCTAAAGCCGCGAATTGCGTAAATATCTGACTCAGTGGTTTACGGCAAACGTTAGCAAGAACGTTCAAGCGACCACGATGAGGCATGCCCATAACGATGGACTCGACACCCAACTCAGTCGACTTGTCGATCACCTGCTTCATCGCTGGGATCAGGATTTCACAGCCTTCAAGTCCAAACCGTTTTTCTGATGACCATTTGCGGGCAAGGAATGCTTCGAATCTGAAATAGGAACGTAGAAGTTAATTGGTTAACTAACATGTCTTGTAATAGGGCATATAAAAGAATATGCAGCCTAAATAAGAAAGTAGCTTTAGCTAGTTTTCTTTTGCAATTCAGGCTAAACAGAATTTTTCCAAAATTTTTATTGTACGTAGTCTAATAAACTAATTAATCCAGCTTGGTAGAGAACCTGAAGTCATTTGGTCTTTAAATTAGTATCTAAAATGCTATTCTGATTTGAAGCGTGTCCTATCAATTATGAAACTAAATAAAATATTTGAGAATGGCTTAATGTACCCGGTGGCGCGAGTTAATCTGGCCAAGATGAGTCTCCTTTCGTCGTGGGTCATCGCCATGATTCCAGGTGTCTCCATTTTTTGACGAATCCAATTGCATTGTTCCAAGGAGTTGATGAACATGAACTCCACCCCGATATGGCCACAGTATGCGGATTCCAATCGGCTCAGAATCTCGCGAAGAGGCAAGGACTTTTCTTTGCCGCCGATAAAAGTGGTGGACGGCAGCTTGAAAATTCGGTCCATGTCCGACTCCTCTGTAGAAATTCATCGATAAAAAGTTTGCCATGTCCCAGGGTTCGGGCAGATCAACGCACACATAATGCAAATGCCATAGTTTCAAGATGAACACGATTACAACACTTCTGAACAAGTATCACACGTTTATCATACACATGAAAACTGTGACATTTAATACTGCACAGGGTGAGGCATTTCAATAGGCTACTCGAACTACTTGCTATTGATGATAGAAGAAACTTCTGATCACCTTGAATATTCTTCATAACTGGACTGTGGATTTTAAGAATACTATTATATTTAACTTATTAAAATTATTAAGGGAAGAAACAATTGTCTTTGCAATTTCTTTTTCTAAATAAATAAATAATTGTATTCTTCTTGAAACGACCTACCAGAATATAAGTAAATCGATATACCATTCCATTCAACATTAGGTTTACAAAGCACTGAATGTGACTATTTCACATATTACTTTATATAAATAACAAGAATGTATCTACCCAAGTGTTTAACCATTTTTTAAATGATATATGCCCATAGGAATAGTGGATGTTAGAATACTTTGTTTTGAGGTGTCGCGTAAACCTAGTGTTAAAAGCACAGAGTTGACCCTTACATCTCTTCTATGTCTCCACCTGTAAGAAAATGAATGATGCTAGATTATGTGATTCTTGGAACCAAGCAAGTTTCACCTAATGCACTTTTTTGTATCATCAATAGCAGGCAAGATGAGGTAATCTGTTTGGAATGCACCATCCTGTATAGTTTATTTTACATGTAGTATAATAGAGACAGTGCTTCAACGATTTGGATAATTTTTTGATCGCCAGAGCACTATATCAAGAGACATTATGCTAATATTTCCTATTGATCTCACTGAATGTACATTTTATTGTCGAACTGATACTGAAAATGTGTGCTGTGTAACTAAAGCCAAAGGTGACGAAAATAATATTGGCATTTAATACAGCATAGACTTGTGTAAACAAAATCTGGTACACGTTCGGCTTTTGTAAAATGTAGAACACTGAGAGCTTGACATCTCATGTATTCGCAAAAAACATATGGTATGCAAATAATGCTGCACGTGTACATATATATGTATATGTATATATATTCTAAATTGTTTGCAGATATTATTAACATGCATAATGTCGAAAGGAATTGCTAGACGCATATAACAAACCTCCATAATATTCGTCAAAATAGGAAATAAATAGAAGACTGGTAGAAAACAAAATTTCAACAGAATGCAAAGCTGTGAATTTTATTAAAGTAGCATTAGTAAAAACAAACAAGAACAAAACCAAAGAACTAATAAAAGAATATATTAGGTATAAATAGGATTGACTCTTAGATCGTTTGTCATACAGTATACAAAGAAATTAAATCAGAGGAAGCTAAAGAGGTAGTTAAAATGAATAATCTAAAATAACATGTACAATGTGCTTTGCATTGTTACTGAGCATGGAATGTTATGATTGGACTGCAAACCTTATAAATTTGTGGAAAAAATAACATAACTGTAATTTAACACTAGAATTGATTTTTTACTTTAAAACTTGTAAAGTTAGAATAATTAAAAGATTGCTATTATAGAATTTTCAACCTTTTGAAAATTTTATTTTTCATAAAACTCGCAGTCCAGTTATGATATAGTGTTGGCCACTTATTCACTGTACCTCCTCTACTCCTTCCAAGAGAAAAACGTTCAAGAGTTGTTCCTGACACAAACATATTTACAGCAGAGTGTAGCATAATTGTAATCAAAGTCTATAAGAAGGACCCAAGCACCTTAGAAATTTGACTACAATACCAATTCTCGTGTGATCCCATAACGAACCAGCGCCTGCCAAAGATACTAATACCTCACAGAGCTTTAAACAGAACTCCCAAATGAAATTGTGATTATTACATACTTTTTGTAAGTGCAGCTACTCGGTATTGTAGTTCCTGAGAGTAAGTAGTACGAGCTCTCTTCCCTGTGGACATTATAGACTTGAACTGAATAAATACCTTAACAAACGGCACACGAGCATTCTTCGTTTTACATACTACAGAAAACGACAACATTTTCTCCTTGAAAGTGACTATAGAATCAAATCGCTCATTAATTTACCTATCCCAACAATGCTACATGGAATTTCATCGTTATTGCATTAGAAGCGCTGTATTTTGTGTCTAGGAAGAAAGTGTGATGAAGGAGTACATGATAAAAATAATAACAGAAAGTGTAATACCATAAAAGAAGTTACAAATGCCTGTTTCGGTTTAAGAGTAGAAGTGTGTTAAAGTAATAAAAGTTGCAAAAGTAAAAGCAGCTTGCTGCTCACAGTTCAGCTGGCTGTTTTACTCTCAATATTAAAAATTAAATCTTTCATATTAAAAATTTAATCTTTAATATTAAAAATTTAATCTTTAATATTAAAAATTAAATCTATAATATCAAACTAAGATTTTTAATTTCAATATTACGCAGAGGCGAGAACCCGAAGATGTCGGAATTCTCAAAAATTCCAGGACTTTCTAAAATATTGAAATTCTCGAAAATTTCAAGATTTTTAAAAATTAAAGAATTCTCGATCATTTTTAGGATTCCTAAGCATAGTAGGAAACTTGAATACACATATCCATTCGAAAATAATAGTAATAATAATTATAATGATTATCCTGAAATTTTCGACAACCCATCCTGAAAATTGAGTATCCAATATCTTTGGATTCTTGCAGACCCTTGATATTATGGTATAGATGTTATTTAAAGTGCGTCACATAGTATCTTTACTTATTTTCTTTTCTGAGATTTTATGCAGAGACACTGTCATTATAGGCTTACCGAATGAATAATAATTATAGAGCAACTCTTGTGGGTGTCTATCATCAAGATCAGCGCTGTTGATGCCGAGTGGGTCCAATTTAGCGATATGATGGCCACGGATCTGTCAATTTAATGCCACATTCATACGAACCAAGTAGTATTTAATTCGTTAGACTTATCAATTCATTACAATTAACAAGAAATCACTGTGATCGATGCAACTATTCAAGCACATGCGTTATTTACCGCATATCGTTCGGTTTTACCGTACGATACAAACGCATATTATTATTACTTTTTTGGAGGCATCGTATCACAGTAATTGCAAATGAAACATCATTATAAGTAGTTTTTTTAATGATGGTATTCCAACAATTGAAGCACGTGATGTTACATGCTTTCCATCAATAAACCATTTTGATATGTAGAATTATCTTCACAAATTTGTAATTACTTACTATAGTAGATACAATGTGAAAACATCTTTCGGTAGAAGACAGTAAATGAGAAAACGAAAATGTAAGTAAATAAAATGCTAGATTGTTTTACCAAATACACATTCCATATGATGAGTAGCAACATATAAAAAGCAGAGCGTTGTTTAAGAGCATGCAAAGCAAGAATCTCTAAATTGTTTCCTTACCTTAGGCAATTATCGCAAAAACATTTAACTGGACAAATACATTGTGGATACTAAGACATTGACTACAATATAGCAAAATCAGATATTCTTTTTGTTTCAACCATATCCATCGAATATTACAACCAACATTGATATAAATCACAAAATGTAAAATCAATGGACACCATAATTGTTCCTAATAAAAACATTTTCAGTATCAGTATGCAACTATCATGGAATAACATTCACACGAACACCTTCTTCAATATCTTTGCGAAATCGATCAATATTCTCGTTATTCTCTATTGTATAAAATTCAATTTTTATTAACAAAAACATTGCTTCGATTAATTAATCTTTTACCAATACAAGACAAACAATTGTAGATACTCTTGTCAGATAATACAGCAAGATTGTAAAAATTTTAGAAAGCTAGATGCTTGACTTTAAAAGGATTGCTGAAAATAAGAAGTTTTACTTATTACATGATATAGAGAGCATCAGATCAGAAGAAGAAAAAGAATATGAAGACAGTTAAGAAGGAATTAATGTGTATGATAAAGACCATGATCTTCAAGTATGAAATGGAGTGTGATGTACATATTGGGTGAAGGTGTCTTAAAAACATTGGTACCTCAGAGATATTAACATTTATATGAACGAGATCGATATGAACACAAAGAGAGAGTCCAGCAACAAACGTCGCGAATTTTGATACACCTTTACCTTGTGGTACACGTAAAAACTAATTAAAGACGTACTTTAAGGAATTGGTTTGGGAAAAAGCCTTACCAAGCATATATTGCCGTAGAACCTGTTCTGGAGACCCCTTGCGGGCTGCATAATGCGTGTGTACCAGGTCTGTTTGCATGATACCCAGTGGGTCCAGATCAGCGACTAAGTGACCTCGAGCCTATATGCCAATGAATAATCCCAAAAGGACCCCAATGTATAAAGTTCTTTGCATTTGACGAATTTCACTATATACCTCTACATTACAACAGTATAATATCTCTCTCGGAAGAGCGACGAACAATTGTGACTATTTCTTTCTCGATTTCAGAACATTATGCCTTCATAAAAACGTATTTCTGGCACTAATCAAAAGGACATTATTGTTAGCTATTATTCTGAAAATCTATTGCCTTTTATGCGAACATTAGATTCTTATTGACTACGCTAATATCGTTGTTTCTTCGATTAGTGATAGATAAAATATATATACAGGGTGATTCAGCTGAGTGTATTAGCTAAATTACTTCTGGACTATTTGGTATATGAAAATATGATTCTATGCGAATGTTGTATAGGTAGAATAGTAGTACACAATATTTTGTTTTTTCTTTATTGAAAAAGTTAATTCTTATATTGTGTGCAACTATTGAAACTAAGCAACTTTCGTTTAATTTTTTTATATATCAAATTGTTTACAAGTAATTTAAGTAGCAAGCTTAGCTGAGTCGCATTGTATGCAATTTTTAATTGGTGATTAATAATGAAATAAAAATATGTATATTTTACATTATAATGTGTAGAATTCCAACATTTACATTGGGATAAATGTAGTCGAGAAACATGCTTAAGGCAAAAGATGCAATGAACAACTAATATATTAATGTGAAAATAAAATGAGGCTATTATGCAGCAGTCAGAGATGATTTGCCACTGTTTAATTCAGTATCCGTGTAAGTATACTCATTTATTAAGTTCTGATAGCATGAGATTGAAAATTCCATGACACAGCACATGATAGCCCCTGATTAAGTAGTTCTATCAATCTCTCGTGTTCTAACTTCCACAGCACGTGTGCAATCATAATGTATTTACTCATTTATCGGGCATTCGAGACGCGAACGGTTTTAACAATTACGATTACGATTACTTTGTTAATTGGTCTGTAAAGTTGGACTTAGAGATTGAAAAGAACGTTTCACATGCATTATGACGATAATAACTTCCCTTTAACATAAAACATTTATGTAAATAAATATATGTTTCCATAAATCATGCTCGGAATTTGCCAACTGATCGAAATTACGCTATTTAAATATTAAAACAGAAAGTTTCAATTGTACTGTTCAGAAAAAACGAACAAGTCGGACAACTATAAGCTTTGATGCCACATAACAATGACAAGTATAACACACCTTGAACTGAATATACTTGATATGGAATAACTTATGCGAAAAAAAGATTCCAGTACACCAAATAAAATTGAAAACTTTGCCGTTTGTTCACAAAACATATTTTACCCAGACAGAATTATAATTGTTCCTTCTTTTTCCGCGTGAACCGGAAAATATACATACCTGATACGATCGAATAATAGCTTGGACAGCTAAGTGGTCGTCGATTATCTTTTCATTAAGAGATACTTGACTCAATTGTGATCCACCACCTAGAGGTAACAATGCTCCTAAAGGTATTTGATTATGGCTTGGAGCAAGAGATGGTGGGGCCTGATATGCAGCACCTGGACCAGCTCCAGCTGTACTATTACGAAAAAAAGCATCCCAGGACTGTGGAAAGATAGACAAATCAGATTAAATTCATAATAGACCATTATCAACCCTTTGCAGACGCGTGTCCGCTGATCAAGTAATTTTCCATAGAATTTCAACAATTACTGCAATAAACTAATTTTGTAAACATACTTAACTCTTCAATACACAATTTTGTTTCACAAGGAAATTTTCTTGATCTATCATGAAGTAAAAATAGTTTCTGTCTGCTAAGGGTTAATCATTATTTGTGTAATATTCAAGAAAATTATTACTGACCACGTGCACACTATGGGGATCTTGCAACCACGCATTGTACATTTCTTCTACATAAGAACTTGTGGTGCCATTTAGGAAAGGTTCTGTGGCCGCACGACTGTTGTACTTTCTGATTGGATCGTTCATCATCACCTGTGTGGTCCTGGTCAGGGGGTGGCTTCGAACCAACCATGATGCAAACCTTTCTGGCCCACACATGCGTGGCGCCAAAGGGGCCAATGTACTAAATACTGTCCTTGCCTTATACATTTTTTACCTGCAACAAAAATATTTTTATTATAAAAATTGTCACTCTTTGAATGCTTTCACTGTAGAGTTTGTTGGTAACTCGTAATAATTATTAATCGATTGTTTATAAAAATGAAATAAACAAATCTTCAGTGAAATGCTCAAAATACACTATGCAGTGTTAACTTTAGTTTGACGAAGACCGCAACCGCCGCGCTTTGATTATAAATTAAAAAAGATTAGAAAAACAGTTCTAGGAAACAGAAAAATATTTTTGTGAATCCTATAAATTATCTAAACATTATGTCATACGCCCACACGCAGTTACAACATACTTGCGCATAGCTGCCTGCCTCAAACTGTGGGTAAATAAGAGTTTCTTATCTACAAGATTAAACTTTTCATTCAATTCAGAATGTAAATACTTTTGACTTCAGACTGAAGATAAACGATTTGCCTTTTATCAATTCCTTTCTGTGGATATCTCCAATTAAAGTGATTGTTCTTATCTTTGTTTAGCATAATTTAATCAATTTTTTCATCATTTGATTTCAAATTTTGTGTATTCTGTACAAAGATCACCAGAAATACCAATGTCTATTAATACTTCATACTATGACATTATCTGCTATGGTATACACAGTGCTTTTTAAGGTTTCCTTTCATTTTAATTGTGGAATTAGATTGCACAACAATGCAAGGATGCTAATTTTAAAGTTTGATGCGTTATGAAATCAATTAATCTCTATATTAATGCTTCTGCTATGAATAGCTTGTTAATAGTCATTTTAACGATTTCATTGTGCTAACAAGTTTATACATTTTCTTCTAAGTAGAAACTTCAGAAAAAGATTATTAAATAATACTACTTGAGACAATTTGTTTATAACTAGATTAAGCATTTTTATACAAAATAAGAATTGTTTGCATTAATTGCAAAGCATGAAAACAGCATTAATAAATAATATTATAGCATTTTTAATATTTTAAATGTTTTTTTCTATTTAACTTTTGATTTGCTCATTTCTATTATAAATAGTGTACCTATTTGCCTCTTAAAGAAAGAACTATAAGGCAAAGTATAAAATGGATAAATCAATATTTTAACAAATAAAATGTTTTGGTATGCTAAATATTAAAATACCAAACCTATAAAATAAATTAGCACACACTAAAAATATCCTCCATTTCGTTGTATTGTAGACAATCAAGCATCTACAAGACAATTATAGTGTGTCAATGTTACATCTTAAGAATCTAAAGTGCATAGAATTTTAATGTATAAATATACATTAAGGAAAGAATGTATAAATAATGATGCACGTCTAAGAGCTGTCTAGTGTGTATGAATATCAAATTCACAGAAACAAATGACTAATCTGACGGCACAACCAGGAAAGTCCTAATGCTTTAAGGAAACATAAGCGGCAGCATGTATGATAACTCTTTCTATTATAGTTGAAAGCATAAATCTACCTGCAAATAAGAAATAACAAGTATTAATTATAATTCATATACAAAGCATAAGTTATAATGCAATTATTTACCACGTCTGCACACAATAATGCGTGTTAAAAAAAAGTTACACGCATTGTCGAGACAGTTCAGAAAGAATTTTATGCAAAAAAATATTCAACTTTAGGAAATTAGTTTAAAGTTGTACAAACGGTCGAAATCGGTGTAACACATAAAGAGACAAATTAATGCAACAATGTGATATTAATTGAACATAAGAAACGATAAAGAACACGTAATAATAACGCGATGCGGTATGGCAGTGACCTAATTGGCAGTATCTTTCTCTGTATGAAACGTCAGAAAATCGAGGGTAATTCCCGCGGGAGTTTCTGTGAAATTAATTCAGTTAATCAAATTAGAAAGTAATACCGATCGAAACGGTTTCCCGCTACGAACATAATCGAACAACTACGAGAAGAAACTGTCATCGGGACGGTGTCAGGCGACCATGTGACATTTGTCTCATAAAAATACGATTAAATGTCAATCGATCTATAGGGAAGACGTGGTCTGTCCTAACAGGAAACTGCGCATATAATTAAAAAAGAATCGCCAAGACGAACCGCAAGAGAAAATAAGTCATATCATATACATAGTTATGTTACAAATATCTATAGCGATTGCACAATTGCATTCAACGTAGGTGCGTACACATAAAAATATCTGTTTCCCCGATCTCGACCAGGTAACAGTGGTTGACTTAGCGAAATCGCTAAGGCCACACGTTATCAATGAAATTTTCGCGAAGGCTGGTGAAACCTAACCCAGATTACTCGTTGATCTTTCGTTCCTTTGAAAAACATACAAAGGATAATCGCATTCGTCGAGTCAGGTGACTATTTTCGTCTGTTGCAATATATTTTACGTAACCGAAGGACTATTTTGGTTAGCATAAAAATCATATTTCCATCGTTCAAACGAACGATCAACGATCGATTCTAGATGTCTCGTGATCCAGCTTTTTTTCATTAAATACGAAAAAAAAATAGAAAGAAACGAATCAAACAGAAGTGGTGCAATTCACGTACCTGATGTTAACGCAACCAACTATGACAGGCCGTCCACCATTTGCAACTCACAAGTAGACCGAACTACGTCCTCTTAAAATATATCCGACAAAGACCTCAGCGCACCTAACGACCGAATATCGCAGAACCGGTGTCGCAATAATCTGATTTAAAAATTTGCCCGCGTGTTTATATTGTTTATTCGTTTCTATTCTGCAAGTTCGCTAAATTTACGGTAATTTTTAAATTCGTTACCAACACAAACGTTTCTAGGTAACCTGCTCGTGCAATCATGCACTTGCCAGTGCCCATAAATATTCATGATAAAAGACTGAAATATGAGTCATGAACTTTGATTACGCATTCCCCCAATTTAAGCGAACATTCTCTAATCTTTTTTGAATCAGTAGATCCCATTGGATCTAGATTATGTTAGCAAGGCGAGGTTACACGTGTGGGATCGTTTGTTTTATTTGAAATCATAGTACACTTTTAAGTATGAACTATTTGATTTGATAGAGAAAGCTTTTAATATAGTATTTTATTTGGAGCATTCTCAAAATAGTATAAATTTTATTTCAAGGGAGAGAAAATAAATAAATTTGCAGAAATTTTTGCAAGGAAACTATAAAAAATTTGAAACCTTGAAGGCTTTGAAGGCTATCAGTGACTGTATCTTTGTTTCTTGCTAACTATTCTTGTTAAAGCAATTACTCTATGCTCTTTTTAGGTTTACAAGGTTGCATACCTTCTTCGGAATGCAATTCTCAATTTAAATAATAAATGGAATGGAATCTATGGATTCCACAGATTTTATTCTTCGAAAATCAAGGCTGATCACAAACGATTCTCTTTTGAACAAAAGATAGACGACTCGTAGACAAAAGACTTAACGTGCAAAAATGTGACCGTTATACAATAGAAGGGTAACCTACGAATTCCAGTATTTTCGTAGTTTTTATAAGGTCCTTTTATTTTTATATTGTTACCAATTTTTCTACCGCCTGAAATATCATTGATCTGTTTTACTCCATAATGCTAAAATGAGAAGAAATTAAATTTGAAAAGAGAAAATGGATGATAATAAGTCAAAAAAGCGTTTTCCTGGTAATTATATTCTTCTTCTACTTTTCAATGTTTTGTCAAACTTTTCTCACTATTATAATAGAATTCTTCAGTTGTGTGCATTTTCAGCTATCTACATTACCTATAATATTCAATCACATTTTTACAATTCAATTCTTTCAGTTGAAAGTATGGAAGAATGGTTGTATCGTACAAATATAAAATGTGAATCTCTGAGATGTCACATGGATTATATGAAGTTGAGATGCCGTGACATGCAACAGGATATTTTAGAACCAAAGAATGCATTTGAGGATTTAAACTATCATGATCCTAAACTTAAACTTTCCGATGCAGATGAGTTTGTGGCTTCCAGGCAAATGAATTCTAATGATTCTTTGCAAAAATTATGTGATATCCAAGAATCTACAAACGACAATGGTATAAAGTAGTAATCAATGTCTAACCAAATAGAGGTAGCTTAATATAGTGGCAAATTTTACTCCATAAATTTCAACTTGAAGAGGGCATGATAAATGCTACTTTTCCATTAAATACAATTTATGTTCATTCATTGGATAGGCCATACCATTATTATTCTGTTCTCATAAACACAAAGTACAAGTTATTTTTATTGCAGAAAAATTTGAGGATTACAACTCATGCCAGAGTACAAGATTAGAGAATATCATCCCTAAAATTAATTTGCAGTACAAGGATAGAGAACGAGCAGAGATCAAAAGCATTAAAGAGAATTCAGAAACTGAAGAAGATAATTTTGCTTTTGCCAGTCATCCATTGCTGCAAAGTCCTCGCATTCAGTCTACTCCATTGTCACCAACATGCAAAGACATATTGGTATTGCAATTTTTATACATTTGTAGACCTAATGTTAATAGAAACATATGTTGCAAGAGAAGTTAACTGTAATTCTTTAATTAACAGTATGAAGAACAAATTGAAAATTGGCATGATTCGTATCAGCAGCACTTATCAGAATATTCTGCAGAACTAATGCAAAATATTGATTACTCAAAGAAGCCTTTTAGAGAATTAGATTTGGACAATCAAGACGAGTATATGCACGGAGATCTATCATCTGCAAAGCATGGTATTAAATTAAATATCCCTGGTAGCATAATACACGGAAGTGGTGGTAAGAGTAAAGTATATCGAAAAAATGAAAAGAAAGAAAAAACAGCTTCTTCTGCATTGTCAAGCAAAAAAGGTTCTGTGTCTAAGTTAGATGATATTGCCTCATTGAAATTTAGGAAAAGAAGAAAAAAGCTATGTGGTTCTACCTCGAAAAGCACGGTAGCTACGAGAGACACAAATTTCGTAGGAAGAAAGGATGCTAAGAGGCGTAAACAAAAAAGTATGAATTTCAATTACTGTACGAATTAATCGTTATATGAATGTTATATAATTATATGAACTATTTCTGTATTTCCAGGTGTTGCCAGCGTTCGCCATACACCGAAATACCCTCAGGCTTCAAAGAAAGTAGTTGAAATTTATCATAACTCGGCGGTGAAAAATGGTAGCACTTCTGTTAGCAATAGTAAACACTCTAGGATTAATTCGCACTCAACATATAGCAATAAATTACCTGTAAGTGCAACTAAACAGCAGAATGTTCACGCGAAAACAAAATGCGAAAATAATAATTATAAATATAGCTACAATAAAATTGAAGATAGTCGGCCAAGTAGTCCTCTGAAACATAGTCCGTTTATACAAAAGGACGAGTAAGTTATAATAATCTTGATTACAATTTTTCCAAACTTTTCATTATATATTGTTTCATTTATAAAAAATTCTGTGATCTTTATGAAAAATAAGATTATATATATTTAATTGCAGGGAGAAACCTACGAACTCTCATGATCAAAATTGTGCATCAGAGTGTCCAATTACTCCTGTGTACACGATGGAGAAATCGAGTTCGAATCAATGCGAGCAGGCTATTCTGCAGACACAATATTGCAATCCATTAACTACTCGTAGCTATGAGATGCCAACATTGGCTTCGAAATTGAAAAGAGTAAACCGTTCGTACTTCAGTAGATTCACTATTCGAAACATACCGTTTGTAGTGGGTACCTCTGTAAATCCGAGTCACAATTTAGGTTTGAATATACAGCAAGTACGTTGGCTCATGTTGAAACATAGAAAACCAGTCTCTATTATAGATTTCTTTAATTCGAAAGGTCTTGAGTATAATGAAAACGAGACAACCTACAGTGAACGGAATTGCTCCACTTCTCATTCGTAAAGTGGGAGCGACGAAACCAGTGTCCGCGCTTATGGGACCGATGAACGATCAGTTAAAATTGTCGGAGATGAATTCGCAAATGATTAACACGTTCGTGCATAAAGCGAACTCGTTTCTCAGCGAGCCATTTAACGTGTTTGGAAACGAAAGCATATCTTTAAGCTACGGCGCCAAGACTTTGAGAAATTTCAACTTGAATTTGAATCTGACTAACGCGAATGATGCACCTGTTGACGATGTTATCGAAACCACGAATTTTCCTAAGAAAAAGGTTTGTGCGAATTATTTTTAATTAATTAATCTAATGATTAATAAATGATTGAATGGTTTATTTACAGGACACTCGTTCGGAGAATCAATTGAATCGGTGGAACACAACAGAGACATCGCAGAACGCAGACAATGCTAAAGTGTTGAAATTTTCTTCTCAACAAAACGTAAAAACACGAACGGAAGTTCACGACGACCAGCAAATACAGTTGACTACGGACAAAGTGAGATCGGCGTAAGATTAACGATTGAAAATTCTGATAAATGAAAATTGCAGGATAATGAATGTGGTATGGACGTGTGTGACACACAATCAGTGAATTGTTCTCAGAAGGCGAAGGGAATACGAGAAGTTCTCGTTAATCTTCATGATCAGTTTGAGAAAATGAACTCGTAAGTATTGTTACTCAATCCCAAAATATTGAAGATGATAGCTTATCTGTAATAAATTCCAGGAAATATGAACACTTACAAGGAGAATTCGAGAAGACTAAGGACAAAAAATTGGAGGAAGAAGTATCGAGTTTGGAGAAAGAGTTGAGCACGAAAGAAGATGAGATAAATGCTGTTATCAGTCTATACAAGGAGGTAGAATGGTTTTAACATTATAAAAGTAATGAGAATGTGTCTAATCAAATGTTTAGCATTCTTTTATAATATATACGCAAAGATATAAAAATATCAGAATACACCTCGTAAACCTAGTTTTACGTAGTTTAAAATGATGCAGATGTAGATCTGATTGCGTTTGTTATCAGGTGATGGCATTAAAGCAACAAATGAAGCTGCTTCAAGAGAAGAATAGTTATGTTTGCATATCGAGTGAAATTCCGATGGGGTTAGCTCATCCCCGTTCACCTGTGCCGTTTATGTTCACAAAGTCGAATGGAACGATTCTTCAGCAGAAGCTTTCTCAGAGGAGGCGAAGTACTATTGTTGCGACAAAGGAGCCCACTTCTCTTCGACTAGCTAGTCTGCTACGGCAGATTCAAACGTTTCAAAAGGAATTGAGGCTATCTTCGTGATAAGAATATGTACAATTTTTTTAGGTGAGTTCGATCCGTTAACAGACGTACTTGATCCATGACAAATATTTAATTTTTCTTGTATACATAGAATAAATTATGGGAAACTTCACGCAAACGTTCCTGTTAGCGTTGAAGTTAAAAGAAAATGTTCGAGACAATTTCAGAGACGAAAAGCTGACGACTGCTTTCAATGTTTCGAGTGATGCTACGTATTTTTATCTTCATACCGTCGTAGTAGATGTTAAGACGTCTTTAGGCGACCTAGTTTCCTGTGACTTTGAAATGACCTCCAAACGAATATTGATAAAATTAAATAGAAGGGACAAATTGTACGTACCTCAGGTCTCTTGATAATTGAAGAAGAAACCGAATGCCCGAAAAAGGAACACAGACAGTGCTCCCGCTGAGTTAATGTTTTGACTCAAAGGTCATTTCAGGGTTATGCTCGATGGAAGAATTCTTCTTGACATCGGTTATAACAATATGAAGCTAAAAAGATACGGCGCTATTTTTAAAAAAGGCCTCTTGAGGTCACGTAAAACCAAAACAAGAAATTGTTTATATTAACGTCTCTCGCAAATTTTACCCTTATTATTAAAGATATCTGAGTGTGCTATTTTTCGGTGACTCGTCCTCTATATTTCGACAAAAATAAACAATATCTTGAAATAGCTAGAACACATAAACAAATGATGGTGTCGACGGAAATTTATTGAAAACAGTAATAAAGTGTTACTGTCAAAAGATTATCTTTTCAATTCAAATTTATTAGAGACTATTTATTATAATATTTTGAAACTCTCAAACTGCAAGTGGAAAAAATCCTTTATTTTTTTCTGGAATAAATTGGAATAAAATGAAGGGGAAAAGACGCTTGTAGCGGTTCATATTTTTCTTTTATTCGATTCTGCGTGCTACCTCTTATGACGTATAATATTGATTTGTATATGCATAAGGTTCTTACGGTATTTATGTATGCAACTGCTTGTATCTATACATATCGTGTATATGTATATACATAATCACACGTTTACGAACTCGAAGGATAATAATTAACATTTCGCTAATTATAAATTCATTCCTTGTCTTTTACCCTCGGCTTGTATGCACATATATGTCTAATACATGATTGAACGAAAAAACTTACCGCTAACATTGTGTTCTCTTTTATCTTTTCAGTGTCAGCGCTAACGTCTAGGTACCTCGTGAAAAAATTGTTTATCTCAACGATATCGATATCCCGCCTCGTCAAAAACTAAAATCCTCGCCTGCAGATTCGTGTCGACTCGCCCTGTCAACGGAACACGAACATCAAATTCTAGCGGCCACAGAAAACATTTTTTCTCTCCAAGCAACTGCATATTCACTTCGCAAATTTCATTCTTGTTCTTTTTCATTTCTTTTGTACGCGCAGACAAACCTCCTCCGGTCTCCTTCTACAAGCTAGACAATACATCTCCTCCTCAACGACGTGAAATACAAAATGTAGTCTTATCTTTAAGACGCTGTGTTGTTCTTCCTCGTTTCTACGGTGACGATCACTGCTCGTACATACACGAAATCTATCAAAATAAAATATTTTTCTGAATACAAAATAAGTGTCTTTCCGTGCCGATCGATTCGGTACACGTGAGTCGTCGACGATAATCACTAGAAATTGCGGAGAACGAGATATTTTCATAGAAAATTTTCGAATCGCCGAACGTCGTTATTACAATATTAGATATTATTACTCCGACCGTATCTTTAACACGACTTTCTCCTTTTCAAGTATGCGAAGTTTATTAGAGACTCGCGGTGTTCTATCAACGTTGAAATATATTCATAGAACACGAGTCGACCGAATTATAAATACATTATGGTTTCTCCGCAGTTTTGATTATCTCACGGCGACTCGGCCTTATACAAAAGTATGCAGCGTCGCTTAAACTATACTTTTTATTATTCTTTTTTTTCCAACGGATCGTCGAACATCCTGGTTATCTCTACGAAGAAGAGTATGGAGACGGCCGAAAATTGTTTCTCTCTCTCTCTCTCTCTCTCTCTCTCTCTCTCGTGTTTAAAAATGATTTTTACACGGAACGAAGACAACGGAATTATTTCTCATGCACGCCCGCGCGAACGCAAACAGTATATCTCTTATATCACAGACTAAAAAATGCTTTGGTTTCAAACAAGACAAAAGAAAAAAATAATCGTTCGCTTTCCCGTCCGTTCCGCGCAATTTTATCCTCGAGAGAAGAAGCCTTACTGGAGATTTCAATAGTTCCAAATTGTTCGAAGAAGTTAATCCTGCAGAGGCGCGCTGTTCTCGATATCTCTTTCAAAACATTTCATAAAAATCCTCGAAAACTGTTCTCCAAGTATACGGAACGAGTCACCCGTTAGAAGCTGCAATAAATCACGACATTGTTGCGTCAAGCGAAAATCGTTTTTCAAAACGAAAATGACTATTGTATTTTGCGACGCGGCGATAAACATCGGTGTATAAAAGAAGTTACTCAAAGATCTGAGGAGGCCCAGGGGCCGTTGCAGGATTAATTGTGCTTTCTTCGTGCGACTGTGCGAAATGAATTCGCCGAATTTCTCGTTTATCGGATATGATTTCGGTTAGAGATTATTGCGAACGCGTTCCAGTATGTAGATTGCTTGCGAAGAGAAGATAATGCGCACCCCTTTAGCACAGTTGCCACGTCAATCGAATTCGCAAAGCATTTCTTTCCTCTTTCTTTTTTTCCCTTTTTCGTATATACGACCTGTTTAAAAACTAAACTATAGCACCCTCATACGAGTCTTCGTTAGAGTCGAATTTTAAGGCTACCGCTTAAAAATTCTAGAGAGCCGGCCTGGCGGGTTCGCTACATTCGATCACCTGCAAATTTGTTGCTCGCCTGAACCGATTGCGAATCGCATAAATCAACGAGCGCGTTTTTCCTTTTAATGGTTACGTTCAATACGCTATAAGACTGTAACAGTTTATAGTACTCTACAATTACAACATGTGATATCTCTTACAAGGTACTTAGATTACTTAAATAACCCCACAAATTCGTTCATTGCTCTCAGTGCTCGATCCGGCGTGGCAAATTCTCACAGAACAAAAAGAATCATACCGATCTCGCGCGTGAAAGCCGACGAGTTGCGCGACAGTCGGCTCTTTCTCGTTCTACGAAACGCGAATCCGTGCCGATTCGACGCGATAAGTACAAAAAGAATCCGTAATTGGATAACTTAAGCGATACACGATTAAACAACAAATTGTATTAGAATTTCTATACAAAAACAAAATGAAAATATAAAACGTTCTTATCGTATTCGTCTCGATTACGTCCGTGGCTGTGAAGCGAAACGACAGACAAAGTCGACGCGCTTTCGTTTAAACTTTTCTCGCACTACGGATTTATATATTTTATGCCGCAACGAGTACAACTTGTGCATACCGTCGTTCATAATTTCCTCGAAGAAATTAAATGACAAAATTATTGCTCTCAAAAGATGTGATACAAATTTTACTGAACACAACGGTTTTCCTTTAAGTTAATCAGTTAGATCTCGCAATGATTTCTATTGATATTTGCACGCTTCTAAAATGATTATTTTTAATGTTGGACCATACGAAGATATTTGTAGAAGTTAGGACAATCAGTTTACTATACGACGTGGGACAGCAACTTTTAGTATTCCCTTCGAAATTCCGAGCAATTGCAGTTTTCTCAAAATTTCTTTTTCTGGTCTAGCAGCAAACTAATCAGGCTAACTTCTCGAAACAATGCAAGAAAAACAGTCCAATATTTAAGTAGCTATCGGTTCTTGAAGTGTGGTCAAAGATTAATAGGAGTCACTGTATCAACTCTTCTGTGCACGATTTTGTTTTACAAGGAAACTATTTATTGGATTCTGTTCGAAATCCTCACCATGAGTCTGACTCGGTGTTACAGTAGAAGGGGTTGAACAGAATAATGAGACTGCAAGATTGCTTCGTGCGAAACAGACTCGATCCATTTGATACGCGTGTTCTCGATGAAGATTTGAGACTCACGTTTGTTTGCTTTAGAGGCTTCTGCGTTTTATCGCACTCTCGTTTCGAGAGGAAAAAAGAAATGATTTCAGTGTATTTTCTGTTCTCCGAGAACACAAATACCGTCTTTCCAGATACCAAATGTCATTGGTGCCTCTCGCAGCCACAGGCGTAAAAGTAATCTCTCTCACAATGTGAATTCGTGGTTCTTCTCAGCCAGTTTGTTCGCGGGACAATAAACACACGTACGGCATACAAAAATGTACCGATCAACGTTCGTCCCTTCCTCGTCTCTGCTTTTTTCTCTGTTCTCTTGTCTCTTTTGCTCGAGTATAGAGGAATGCGTGAACTAATTTAAAATACGCGACTATCTCTCCTTATGCGGATAGCGTTGCAACGTGTGTTAAACACGAAATCGTTGTGAAGTACAGAAGGAAGCAACTGCTTTTCTATTTCGGATTGGTTTCTTGTTACAAAATAACGAAAACGTTTAAAGTCGGCGTTATTAAAAGTACGGTACAAAACTGACGATGGTGTTCAAGTCATTCGACATAGTTTTGCTCTCAATGAAATATACCTCGACGTGCTAAAATTGTTCATACAAATCGGCAGATGTTTTATGATGAGTTCGGATAAGTGCATTATGAGACAAACACACACATTCTCTCTTTATCTCTCTCTCTCTCCCTCTCTCTCGCTCTCGCTGTATTGAAATCGATGTTGAGTATTCTGAGAAAGTCATGTGCAAATTGGAGTAATCATTTCGGCACGCGTGTCGCAGCAGCCACTGTCGTCCTCCTAACTATCGGTGCTTAGAGTTCAAAGTACTAAACGGGCCTTGGGTCTTTTATTAACATCTATGAATCCATCAAATGAATTGTGTTCGTCAGCATCCTTGCACCACGACACGAAATATCTTATCATCGAAAGCATGTTTCCTCAGCATCCTAACTCTATTAAATGAACGTCACAAGACGTGTGTGGCTCGTCTACAAATGTTTTCGAACGTCTTCGATCATCTTTCCGCCTCTCGCCATTCGTGCATTTTCATTGTAGCATGGCAGCTGCAGTAAACTGCTATTCTCATTTATTGCAGCAAATCATATATATGTATATATCCGTACAGTTGTGTAGAAAAAAAGTTATCCAGTTAACAGGCTCAAAGCTTTTGATTTGGCTTCCTCTCGTTTCTTATCCTCTGAACTCCCTGTCGTACAAATAAAATTGTGTCATGCGTCGAAGTTGTTCCACGATGGTTTTCGGATTTTACTATTGCCTTCTCGTAAACGTACGGTCCCTGAAGCCGTCGTTTAGATACTGCGTCAGGCATTCTTCGCTATCAGAGCTTCGATCAGTCTAAGTTTTGCTTTGGCCTGCTTGTAGGATTCGTAGACGATGGTGACTTGCGGGCCTCGATCTTCCCTCTGCATTCTGCGACCTGCGCGTGCTTCAAACTGTGCCTCCAGTTCCTTCAACGCTCGCCGGAGACGCTTCTTTTCCTCTCTGGTCAGTTTCTGTTGGACCAATAGGTCCTCGCTGAAATCAAACAATAATTATCATTAGTATACACGTGATTTGTGTTGCTAAAAGTGTGATCCGAAAATATGTGGGTTACAAAACAATAGTATATCCTGTTAGTAAAAAATAGAAAGGAGAAATATACGTGAAATAATCGATATGTGAATAAATTGTTAATATCATTTAATTATGTAATATGACTACAGCGGTAGTGCAAGTCAGCAAACGTATAATTAGTCGCTATTGAGAAATTAAGCGTACCAAGATGTTTTTCGATATCATAAAAGAATTAATTATTTTTATAAATGATAAACGACGACCTTTCGGTTGTGACCTTTCCTCGTTAAAAGTCCTGGACAGTTTGATATCATAATGCAACGTTCACTCACAGTGGAAGCGCGTGGAGACTCTCGTTGTTGCTGCGACTGCCTTCGCTGCTGCTATGTTGACTGTCGCTGTCGGTTGGCAACTGATCCCCGGTGTCAATACAATCCAAGATGCCTCTGTGAGACATGTCTGGTTCGCTGGCTCTTCTCTCGGGGTCCGACTGGTTACCAGGCAGGTTAGACGAGGTGAAGTCCATCGCTTCGTGTTCCAGTATGGTCGCCAACTCCGTGATGCTGTCTTTATTTTTGTTCTACGGGAAAGCACCGTTTAGAGAACGACGATCAGCTATGTCAACTCTCTAGGAAGGGGGTTGTCATCGGAGACTTACCACTCCGGCCCTAATGAGCAACCTCTTCAATGTTCTATATCTGTCGTATAAAGGTCGCACGACAGTCCGATCCTCTGTGGGAGCGGGTCTACCGAAGGTGTTCTCGATATGAAGCAAAGCTTTTTGCACCGCGGTCTTCTCCTCCAACAGCTGTTCGTATGAGAGCTCCTCCATGTTGTCGGGTCTGTTGTACTTCACCCTTTTATCGCCGAGCTTCTTCTCGATCTCCTTTACCATCTCCTCCATGGACGTGGCTCTCGTTTTCTCTTGGCTGTTGTTGTTGTTGTTCGTCGGACTGATACTAAGCGATTTGGTCCTGTTGTTCGCGTTCGCCAACAACGCACCGACCGGATCTTCCTTCAGCATCTTGTGCTCCTTACGCAGCTTATTCAGCTCCGTGCACAATCTCTTGATGTCCTTGTTGCTCATCTTGTCCGAATGACTCGGCCGATAGCCGAAGTTCTCTTCGAACTCGTCCTCGTACTTCTTGATCTTCTTCTTCAGACCATTGATGTGCTTCGTCAGATGCTTTAGCCCGAGCTCCGCGGTCGTCGGCGTGCCAGGCTGGATCTCGTTGTCCGAGTAAAACCGTCTGCTCACAGGCAACAACAACGAATTCCGAGGCGATAGCATTGACTCCACCCGGGCGTCAATGGCTTCTCCCTGCGAACATGCGACCGACTAATCAGATAACAGAAATCAATGATACGTATATACAGTGTCTTGCACGATAACACCGCTTTGTCAAACAAAAATATCCTAAGGGTATGACTCTTTCGAAAGAGACCGGAAATACACTGATTGCCTTGACCACTCTCTACCTAATCTAGGGGTAGCATTACTAATTATGTCGACTCTCACTTTATGTTATTCTTATAATTAAAAGTTGTAATAAAACAATTCATATGGGGTGAGTCTGTGAAAGGTACTATCTAAAATAACTCTGTATCTATTATCGATATCTAATCATTACACAATATTTTTGTAAAAGCGGTATAGCATTGTCAAGGACCTATAGAATTAATTCAATCTAATTTTTTCCTAGATATCAAAGTATTGCTCTGCGAAATTGATACTTCAATGAAAAGGTAAGTTTGTAATTTTTATTATCTGTACAGATACAAAATTAAAATATTGTGACCTTTCTATTCTCTTTAGAAGTGCGATCTAGAGTAATTCTTGGGAAAAGATTCAAACCATTTGGTCCGTATAAAAAATAGCTATTCGTTTTTAAAGAATATACGAGTCCATTTTACACCGATTTGTATTTCAGGTGTTTGTTTTTAGGATGCAGTTGCTATTTACATTTTCCTCTCGTTGGAAGGTCCAGTTGGTCAAGCTGGGATTGTTTAGGTCTTCGTGATCGACAGTTGGTGGTCGAGCCGGGGATGGCGACCGGCTCGGCCCGCTGCTTAACATCTCCAAAAAACTTGGGCCGGAAGAGCCGTTGCGGCTGTTGGGACTCGATGACACGTTGTAGATGATATCCGATGGTTCCTCTTCATTCTCCTGTGCCAGAGAAGCGTACTCAAGTTAGCGATTCTCTTAAATTTATTGGAGAGCTTTCAATTTGTGTCTTACCTTGCTGGAATTCTCTGCGTCCACGATCTTGTGCACTCTTCTTCTTCTGGCCTGCCTTCTTCCTCGCGGTGTGATGCTTTTGCTAAAACGCTCGCTGCTCCTCAGCTTCTCGGCGTCGCGCTCGAACTTCTCTGTTTCCAGAGTGGTCGTCTCGCACGGCGATGGAAACGACGAGCTCTTCTTTGAGATTGGCGAGACGTTTGTTCTCTCGTGCAGAGGAAGACCTCCGCCGCATCTCTGACAAAAAAATGTACAATATTATTCACATTGTCCGGAGGAACGTTGCCAGCCTCTACAAATTTATTTTAACACCAAGCTTCGTGGTTACAATATTCTATGCAATTTATCTTCATGTAAAATTAGATCAAAGCTATAAACTCTAAATATTTCTAAAATTAACATTATATAAATTTGATTTGACTGTACAAAATCACGTGAAGAATCACGTACAAGAAATGCTCAGTTACAAATCACAGATTTCCAAAAATAATTTTACAATCTCTGGTATCCTAGTAGCATTTATGGTTGGCCTACGGTATTCAACGGTTGCAAAGATACGACAATTTGCCAACGAGTACCCAACGTTGGTCCAACTAAAGTTAGCCATTTATACATGGTCTTATATACATTACAACGGTTGATACAACCAAAAATTTTTATTACATTCCAGATTGATTTTTCGTTTTCTTACATATGAGTATACCCTTGCAAGAAAAGGTTGACAATACTAATTATTTATTTGCCAATCGATGCTGCATCAAAGGCCTGCATAAAATGCCAACAATAATTGCTAGCAGGGTAGCAATAGTCCAAGTTTCTTGAAGACTGCTCACCACACCATGCCCCATCTCTTGTCCTATCTGCGACTGAGCGTGAAGATGTTCCTCGCTGTTGAAGTTCTCGTGGCTGCTCACTCGCCTGATCGTATCAGCCGTTTCCGCGGGGCTGTCGAGCACGCGTTCCTCGCTGCTGCTTCTAAAAACGATTTAGAATCGAATGTCAATCGCGAAATCAGGCATGGTTTCTAGCCGTGGTAGAATCAACAAGCAAGACTGTCTTTTTATCGATCCCACCTTATCAACTTCCTCTCCTGATAACAGGACTCACGGCGTTCTTTGCGCTTACGCGGTTTCAGCGCGCAAAGCAGGAACGCGCCGTCCGTCTCGGACTCCTGCTGCTCGTCCTTCGAGTCCTTGCAGATTTTACAGTCACTGGCAGGGATCGCGCCGTTCACCGCGTTGTTATCACGGATGCTGCAAAACAAAACATACGGGCCGTTCACTATCTCGTCGCATCAGCGTAAAATTTTTCAGTTTAACGCCAGATTTATTTTAGGGGAGTTACAAATTATGTCTAACTTTATGTTATTGAAATCCGCTCACACGGGAACATAGTTATAGTTCTTTGAAAAATATTTCACACGTGTTTGTTTTCTATCGGCAACCATCCACTTGGAGGGGGTGAAAACAGCCCTCAAAGTATTTTTGAGATATTTCGGTAACCAGAGGTCGAAAAAATTTGAATTTTTTTTTCAATTGTGTGTCTTTCAATGGGAAACGTAGTGGCGCAAGAAAATGTTAACAAATGTATTTTGTTTAAACAATAAAGCTACAATATGTTCCCGTGTTACATTTTTATTCAACTTCGATAATTTCGAAAGGAAAAGACTAGGGACGAATCGAAACGACTGGTGTTAAGGAGAGAATATGTACACCCTGATGTCACCAAAGGGTTAAGAGATCGCTGCACCTTGACTGTGACTCAGGCGACTATAAATTCTCAGCTCGCCAATTGATGCAGGCGATTTTTCTGTCGCGTAAAGACCTGTGTGCGTCCTCGAGAACGGATAAAAAATAAAGAAGCGGAAGAAGAAAGAGAAGAAGAAGAAGAAGAAGAGGAAGTGGAAGAGGGGGAGAATAATTGTATCAGATCGCCGTCGGTGACAAGGAAGAATTTACGGTGATGACCAATTCCGCAGAGTCATCGCAAGTCACCGCATTTCACCGCATTTCATTAACCGGCGTTGATCAGTCGGTCGTTCGAGCGGTTCAATTAATGACCTAACAGTCACGATGGATACCAGAGAGTGAGAGAGAGAGAGGGAGAGTGAGATCCTCTTTTTCCCCTTTCGGGCGTACGATATATCTGTTCGTCCGGTGATCACGAGAAGCGGAAAATTCCACTGCGGTACCACCGAAGACCGGTTCGATCAGCGCCCATAGAAAATTAACGAGGTAAACAACGGCGATGCGTATCACATGGTTCTAGCCTTTATTAATCCAATTCGCCGGCGAGGCGGCTGCGAATTACGAAACAAACGAGCTAGAAGAAACCCACGGACAGGGAAAGGTGGGCGAAACGTGCGGAAAGAAGCCGAACGATTTAGAGGATGATTATCGCCTACCTTACACGCATACAACTCTATAATTTTATATATGAAACTTCAATTATTTTACACTAATCTTCTATTGGGATTATGGATTCTAAATTTAATAATTTTTCTTCAATTTTTCGCGATTTATAGAAGGGGGTTACCTTCAATATTTAGCGATTTTGTGGCAATATTTGGCAAATCTTTGAAGTCGTGCCCCGGCCAAACTATTAGATCTATCGACATGAATCAAGCGGGAAAATCTTCCTCAAACTTTCCTCTTTAAAAAGAGCCCCCATTTTTTAGACTAGCATTTCAGGAAAATCCAGGGGGCTTCGTTTTATCAACCC
>CM052087.1:12129704-12142718 GCA_028453745.1 Agapostemon virescens
TTTTTACTTATAAAATATGTTCAATTATAAAATTGTTATATACTTGTATGCATATACATTATATAAACTTTGAGCTTAACAAGCAACATAATATTTTAGGAATTACTTTTATATTGTGGAAAGCATGCAGACTCTTCTTGCAAATTGAACATTTATTCTTCTTCGCTTTCCGCCGCAACGCATCGGCCAAAAGGGTTAAAAATAAAAGCACGAACTTCCCGAACAACCTAATGCATCCTCGACGCAGTTCCTAGCGCAGAATCACGTTATCCTCGGACAAATTCTCACTTCTAAAAGCCGTGTTCCTTTCCAAAACGAAAATGCCCGGTACGTTTTTTCCTAAAAGAGAAAAGAAGGTGAATCTCTTTAGCTTTTTTATAGACTTTATCTGAACGGGTTAAACGCGTTAAAAAATTATTAAATGGAAAATGATTCCAGAGTGAAAGAATGGCGCGCTGCGCAACGTCTTCGGCCGTTGCAGACCGATGAAGGAATTTGTTTGATTAGAATTTTGGCGATAAATACCCGTTGGTTTTCCAGCGATTCGCTCGTCGACGGAGCTGCGTGGTCGCGTAAAGCATTTTAGCGACTGGTCCCTGCCCGAATTTCGTTCCTCTGTTTTTAGACACGGTAACCAACTACAGAGAGGTTGCGTCAAGCATCGAAGCCGTTCACTATCGATCTGCGGAAGCGGCGCCTGTTGGATTCAATTAATTCGATTAACTATCCGCGTGCACCAGCGAATCGCGACCGTGTCGACTACGGATCGATCGATTTAACCCTTTCGCTCCGGTGAACGTGTTTATGCGACGTTGAAAAAAACCGTACACGCTCGAAAACTGTGCACGCCTGAAACCGTTGCCGATCTACGGAGACCCTCGCGAAACCTTTTACACTATATCGTAAACCGGGGTTGGAACAACCCCCGGTTCCAACCGAATCTGCTAAATGGTTGTTATTAATTTTCTTTGACCGCTAAACCCACTGGAAACCGTTTCGGATTTTTTATTTTGCAATTAGTGAAGTTGTGAAATTGCCTCGATAGAAAATCGAGGGATTTAGTTTGTTCAATTATTTATATGGGGGAAAGTAATCTAAAAAAATAAAAAATAAAATATAATAAAATAAAAATAATGTAAGAAAAGCAATACACATTCAATTCAAAGTAACCGTAAAATAAATTGCAGTGCAAAATATTCGAATTCGAGATATTTCGAATTTTAAAAATATTCGAAGCGATTATAATAATGGCTGACTAAAGAAAATTAATTGCATACAGATTTAAGATTCGAATATAGTGTAAGAGGCTAAAATTCAACTGAAAAAAATTAAAATTAACATTTTAAAAAGTAAACAAGTTAAAAATTGAACGAGATAAATTTTTAAATATTCGAGTATATGAATTGTTGATAGATCGAATCGATGCAGTATATTGTTGATAAATTAATCAAAGATATTGAACATGTTTAGGCATGCAAGAAGCTTTTTTCGCTGACGACGGAATAAACGATCGTACCGTGTCTTATTTATTCAGACGCACGTAATGCTTGCATAACCGTGAAAGGGTTAAAGAAGTATTACTCTAATCGATCGTGGTAACAGCGTTATTTTTTTCGGAGACATGCCCCGAAGGAGCTTGTCTCGTTAAATCGATAAGCCATCGAAGCGGATTACTCGGGATGGTATCTTTCGGTTATCGCATAATTCGCTAAAGGGATCATGCTTTGTAACGCCGGCGTAACGGTCCACGTGCGAACGAAAAAAAACCCCATATTGTTTATCTAATCTTTCGAACCTGTGCAAATCTTCATTAGATTATGGCACTTGACACGTATTTCGATTTGTAACTTTGAGTAAACATTTCAAAAAATGTTCGAAAACATACTATTTTCAATAATAAATAGTGGATTATCTATTCGATTTGAAATCAGAATGAACTATTGAAAATTATGTATTTTATTTGAGAGAAAGTTTTGAAATAGCACTGAAAATAGTATTTTGTTTTGAAAATTCTCAAAATAGTAATTGTAATAATTAGTAATTGTAATTTTTAATTTATTATAAATTATTACTAATTTATAATAATTAGTATTTTAATAATTTAATAATAGTTTATAGTAATTAGTAGTTTATTACAATAATAATTTATAATAATTGGTATGTTAATAATTTATAGTAATTAGTAACAATTATAATAAATAGTTTATAATAATTTTGTTTATTTCGCTCTCCAGCAAAATCGACTGGAAAAGTGTTATGGTTGCCAGAATGCCAAAGATATGTTGTTTTCGATTACCAAAATAAAAGTGTTATTTGCAGAGGTTTTACTATTGAAAATAGTATGTGAAATATTTGTTATCGCGACAGTAGCCGACCGTAAGACAGTAAGGTTCCCGAGAAAATCGATTTTGAAAAAATATGCACATTCTTAAGTTGCGTATTTTTGCTGGCAGTTGTTTGTTTTTGACATTTTGCCAACTCATCCGCATGTGAACGAATGGTGTTCGTTGCCGAACCGGCTTGCAGTGTTCCGAGAAACCAAACTAACTGGTCGAAACCATGTTTTTATGTTGCTCGACTCTAAACTAGATTCAAAAATATTAACACCACCATTGGGAATGATTTTACAAAAAGAAAAGAAAACATCAAGCTAATATATCACTTATTATCATGCCAGATTTTTAACTCATAAACTATCTTTCATTTATAATGTTCGAGTTTAAATTAATTAATTCTATACCGAGCAGAAACCACTCCCAACTAGTTTAAAAAGATTTACACAACTTTGTAAGTTTCATAAGTTTGTCAAAAATAATTCAGTTACGTCCAAGGGCAATAATTCACTCGGTTTTACTTCGCAATTAAAATAAATCAAGAATACTTCAATTGTAATATATTATTTAAATACTATAGTATTTTAAATAAAGAATATTTACAGCAGTTAAATAAATAAAGTTGTAAAACGACTAGGAATTATCACCATTCTGGGCCCCACGCTGACGCACCAGGCCCCGAATAGTCGGGGACCGATGCAAGGACCTCTCAACGCTGACATCCCCCCCTTCCACTCCTGTAATAAGGCTCTACGGTTCCGGAAACTACGCTGGTCAAGGTCAACAGACTTCAGTAACACTATTGTGTATAGACACTGACGCGCGATAACATCTTTCGAACATCAATCGACAGTAAAACGGAACATTGAGAGTTTGCTTGACATACTTATTGTACTGCTCTGGCATGTTAGGATTCTTCGTATTTCACAAAAGAGACATTTCTTTTAAGTACCTCGACGACCTTTCGAAGGATCGGCCGCGAAGTAAAGAAAGATGCAGAACCTGGCAAAAGATCCTTGATGGGCAAACAGGGTACTTATCCCAGAAAGCATTGTCTAACACATCATTTTCTTATGTACATAACGAGGGGTTAGCTGACATCGTCCATTTCCCCCATTATTTATTACTTGAGCAAACGATCCAAACCTCCGAAGAAAATATTCATGGCATTTTAGGAAATCAATTTTTCCCTCGGAAAAGTTTTAAACAATATTCAAATACCAAGCATTAAAATTCACCAGTGCGATTGTCTTACAAAAATGACAAGATTCAATTTATTTGGATATTGTACGATTTTTATTAAAACATCAAATAAATATATATAATTTCAATAATCCTAAAATAAAAATCTGACAAGGGTCATTTGACTTTAAATTGCTTCAATCCTATCCATTCCTTGTCACAGTTTAAAAAGTCCCATAACCTATAATTAATAATTAATTTTTCTAACAATTTATAAAAGTATCAATACAGATCAAACAATTAAAAAATCGACTCCCCCATAAAATACAATCTCTCAAAAATAATTCTTACATTAAAGTGTTAAGTCCAGAGTGAAAATAAAAATAACAATACATAAACAATAATTTTTGCAACTTTAAAAGGATTAAACATACATACTCGATATCACCAATATAACGACATTCGTCCTCAAAGGATTAACGTCCAACTAAAGACCGAAAGGAGCCATCGATAAACTCCCCCGCATAACAAGTCAATTTCCTTCGACAATCAATTCTTAACCTAAAAACTACTGCAAATCTGCGAGCCGGCACGGCAACGAGGTCTGCCCACGGGCAACGATATATCGCGATTCAACGACTATAGCGATCGGTGGTTAGGACTCACTGTGCAACGGGAATCCCTTTTCTCGTCAGCGTCCGCTCATGTGATCACGAACACCAACTTTCTTTTCCAATGGCGGACCACCGGCGCGAAGACGAGTCTCTCGGGGATTCGATGAAACATTTATGGTCGCTCGCCGGTTGGACTAACGTTCAGATAGGATCCTCGCGGCTCGAGGGTACGCGCGACAAATTTGCAAGAAATCTGCTTCGCCCGTTTCCACAAAAAATACACTGATCGCTCGGAACACGAGATTACCGATGGGGATAGAGGTGTGCTCGTCGAACGAAACAAGATCGACCGGCGCGCGAGTATCCGGTTCGGATTCTCGACGAGCGTTCGCGAAGAATAAATTCGCGAAGACGTGGAACCGACCACGGACGATTTCGCACTGTGTCTCTCCGGTTTCGGGACGGTTGTCGTTCCACGGCGCTGTGGAACGTGGACAGGAGGCACACCGCTCTGCTTCGAGACCGGCGCGTTTATGCGCGTTTAGGCGCGTTTCTACACACGTTTCAACAACGACGGACAAGTAAAGACTGCGCCGGTCCCTTCAACGGACCTCCCCTATATTATTCTCTAGCGGGTCGTCCGTGTGGGCTTGCGTTGTACTCGTGTTTCGTCCGTGTACGTGTTTCAGAATACACGTCAGCGATCGTACATCCATCTATCCGACCCGTTCGCCCATCGGCGGCCGCGTTACAGCACGTGACAGCCTCGAGAACCTATCGAGTGGAAACCCTTTCTCCATCGCGCCGAGAAGAAAGGCAAAAGGGAAGCGTGACTCGTGACTCGTGACCGAGTCGCTATGGGAAACGTAACTTCGCTCCAAATTACTCAGGAATTATGTTTGTTGCGTCTAACAGGGAGTGGTAATTATTTCGTTGGTGCCGAGTTTAAGTATTTCATCGGGGAGGCGAGTTTTCTGGGACCTAGGATCGTAGATTCGTTGTTTTCTGAGGTTACCAGGGTGTTGTGACAAGTTTTTGGGTTAGCCTTAGAAATTGTTAATAGAGAAGCGATTTCGGGAGCACAAATGGCACACATCTGTGGTTTATGGGTACCGGTAGAGAGGGCGCGCGATTTATTGAGGTTAGATTTGTGGATTTTTAATGGGAAGCTATTTTCTTGGATTCTATGATCATAGATTTGATACTGTATAGGTTTATTAGGGAGTTGTGAATATTTTGTGGGGTTAGCTCAGTTCATTTTTAGTAAAGAAGCGATTTTGGGAGCACGAATGGCACAGATCTGCGGTTCATGGGTTACGGTAGAGAAGGCGCGTGATTTATTGAAGTTAGATTTGTGGATTTTTGATGGAAGGCTATTCTCTTGGATTCTAAGATCGTAGTTTTGTTGTTTTCTGGGTTTACTAGGGAGTTGTGACAAGTTTTGGGGGTTAGCTTTGAAGATTTTTAATAGAGAAACGATTCCGGGAGCACAAATGGCACAGACCTATGGTTCATGGATTTCGATAGAGAGGGCGCGCGACTTTTTGAGGTTAGATTTGAAAATGTATAATGCTGACTCATTTTAGGTGAGTTTGAGGTCATAAATTTATTGTTTGCTGGGTTTACCAGGGAGCTGTGAAAATTGTTGAAGAGTTAACTGTGCATATTTTTAATAAAGAAGCGATTTGGAAGGTACTTAAGGTACATACTTGTTATTTCGTTGTTCCGCAAGAGAGTTATGACGATTTTTAGAAGTTACCTCCGTGTACTCCGTTGAAACATTTGAAAATTGAAATTCAGATTATTGTATCCGTACGTCCACGTTGAAGTGATCTTAACCCGATCATAAATATGCAATTTCAGAAAAAAAAGTACACGCTATTATTCGATTAAAAAAGAGAGTTTAATTTTATCAGAATTTGACTTTCATAGTTAATCGTATCGCCAGCAATTTGTACTTTGACTATCGTCGTATGTTTTTTTTTCCAGACGTTTACGAGCTGCACATCCAACTAGACACGAATGCAAATGCATTCGTATCTAAATGTGTTCCCGCATAATTTATGCGGACAGAATTATAGATAAAGTTTTACAGATATTTTATGCGAACTCGTTGGCCGACACTTTCGCGCAATGAAAATGCTGCCTTGACTTCCGAGTGACAATTCTGCAAACATTGTGCCTCGTGACCGACCAATTTATCTGTATATACGTAATCATTGATGGGTGACACATTTTCGTACAAACAATATGTATCTGTATTAACACTTCGAACTACCGAGCATTAAGCTATGACCAATATATTCTAGTTTATAATAATAGCATGATTGCGTTTGTTCCGATTTTATGGAATTTTTATATCAACATATGCTTTAACGAGAAAATTTATTTAAAAATGTTCTGCTGGAAAGATTTTTATAATTTCAATATCTGTGCAAGATAAAATCAATAAGAAGTAATTTTGACCCATTCGGTCGTTCTAGTGTCAAGTAAAAATGATTCTGCGACAACAACCTTGGAGATACGGTTTCAGGGACGCAGCAGGGTACTCGTACACCCTAAGTACTTATACTAATGACTCAGCCACTCCTTGTTCACCCTCCTGACCCTATATATGTCGTCCTGGCAACCCCATTCTTTAACGCGAATTCTATTTCTGTGCACCCCCTAATTTGTTCATGGGGTCCTCATAATGTTTCCATAGAATGCAACACACTTTTTTAGCCGGCTCTGTAATTAGCTTTTCAAAAATTACAACTGCTTTAAACGCCCTTGAGTACTTTCTCCTTTTCAACTACAATTTTTTCAAAGCGTCTACGACTTTTTCTTAGGCTCCACCCTTTTTGGGAGCGTTACTTTTTCTCTTGAGGATTAAAATTTTCTCACAATTTTTTCCAATATTTTTTTGGCAAGCTTCGCAATTTATTTATAGAGCTAACAAGTTTTTTCTTCTTTCAGCAACTCTGGAATTTTTTGGTAGACACCACATGCTTCTCAGACGTTTCTCTTTCGAGTCACATATTTTTACAATATTGTTTTTAATTTGTTTGTGCCTCTTCACAACATCCCTATGAAAACTACAATTATTCCATGGACCGCAAACAAGGGATTCAACCCATGAAATCGTCCCAACAACAGCAACAACAACATCTCTAACTACCCTGGACAAGAAACACGACTAAAAACACCTTTAACTCTAGTATTACTGGATTCTTCAAATCGAGGCTTTTCAAGACTCTTAATTGAGGACTTACTGACACAGTAAAGGGGCATGCACGAGGAACTACTCAACAAATTTATTTCTTCAGGTACATATGAAAATAGATTAAAAAGTTTGAATGAATAAAACTCTTGTTAATTCTAGAAACTAATGGAAAATTGTCTGTTTCAGTGGTTTACGAACCTAGTGTTAAACATTGGCTCTTGATAGGCCCAAGAAAAAGGCCATGGTGCAGTATGGCGGACAAGAAGAACGATCGCCATTTCCGCAGTACTTGTTTCGCGAAAAGCGAGCGAAACGGGAGCCTCTACGACCGCGAAAGTAAAAGGAAACGTTCTGAGCGATTTAACAGCTTGACGAACACGTCTCTCTCTCCCCCCTCTTTCTCTCTCTCTCTCTCTGTATCTATCTATCTATCTTTTTCTTTCTTTCAGTCGCTTGCCAATTCGATTCCGCAATCGGTGCGGTAACGGACGATGAGTCGCCGGTCGCTATAATGTATCCAGCCAGCTCGAGCTTATCGCGACCGATGTAGAAAAATTAGATCTATTACGGTGCGGATCATGCCACGCAGGAAATGAGGAGTCGCCGATGAACGTATGGTTCTCGTTGCTCGATACTTAGGCGTCTTGTGATCGCACGGTTGGCATGTTGACGTCAACGGTGTTATTTTCGGCCGGCGATGTTGTACATTTAGCACGCGGCTACCTCGTAAAATCGCTGACGACGAGGTCCAACACCAGCCCCGGTTACAAACGCCTCCGATCTTCCGCGCCGATTTTCGCGGAAAACCGAAATCTGTCCGCAGACATGCGATAGCGGCCTGCTCTATCGGGAGAACGTTCGTCAGACAATCCCATTGTATGCTAGACGCCGTTTGAAACGGTTCCAACATTTGTTTAAACGCCTTCAGGTGGGAATTGTTCAGAAACTAGCTGAACGATCTAGCCTGCTCTGTATGGCATCTGCTATTACTTGCTGCAGCCCAAAGTTATTTTTACTTTAAACACTGTTATTCTCATAGGCACTGCGAATTGGATCTAGAATGTTTTGAGAATGGTGTAGAATCGATGAGAAAATTGTAGAGCCTATGGGAAGATCATTTTTTGAAAAGTATATCTTCATATTAATATATTTCATATTCTGAAGTCGTTGAAAAAGGTTCCAGGCCCTCCAAGAATATTTGATGGTGCACAAAAGGTTTGCAGAAACCTTAAAAAATATAGAGAGTACATAATACTTTTCAAAAAATATTTTGGAGACTATAAGTCCAAGCTATAGAAATATGTGAATTTCATAACAGCTTATAAGTCGTTCAAAAAAATATTTTTAAATGATGTAGAATTTACCGTAATAATTTTACAGGCCGAAGAGAAGCTGTTGAATATACGAAAGTGGGATTAAGCCTACGTAAATCAAGATGGAGTCCTGGACGAAGGATAGCGTGTGCCCAACCGATTGCAATTTCACGCGTGGCTAAATTGTACGCGGAAGAAGAAGTATATTACGATTTGCTCAAGGATCCGATCGTTACCGAGTTCCATCCGGTTCTTCGCTGTTCCTGGTCCACCATTTTTCTACCGCGATCGAGTTGCAGCTGAGACAATAAACTGACCTCCAGTTTCGATGGCAGTTCTCGCGAAAAAACAACTGCGTCTAAATAAAATTTAATCCTCGCGCAACGATCGATTTGATACGAACGCAAATGTTTGCTTTCAAGAGGTTTGTTGCCTTTATTTGCTCTCGCGACTGTCGCTTTAGGCGCCACACTTTGCTCGCACTTGCGCGGCCAACCAAAATATATACTAACTCATATTTCGGTTGTACAAACTAACTCCGAGGAGATAATTCTTGTGTAAACCTCGTGCCGCGTACATTGTAATTAGTAGAAAAGTCGATTTAACTAAACAAAGCGGCGTGCGTTCTCGACTAGCATCGTTTACAAATTTTTTGGCCAGTCAAAATTACTGGTTCCTGATTTTTTCGTTTACAATTGTTGAAGTTATAAAAACTTTTTCGTCAAAAAGAATGGATGCAATTTTATCATTATTACAAAGTAATGTACATAGGTCGGATTTATTACTCGGTGGTAGTTCTATTGTTAAACATATTCAGAATTTTATCAGCACGTCCTTTCGCGTTTACACATTTTTTAAAACACTGCTGGAACTTCCTGCGGTCACGTTAATCTTCCTATGTAATCATTTACGACTCGTTGAAACCCTAATCGATTTTTTACGACACCGCTGTGCACGTATGCGACTTACATTCACGGAAAGGGTATATCTTAAATCTTCATTACAGGCTCGAATGAAAAAGTTTTTATTTCTTCGTATAATTCTTGTCGGCTGTAGTTTCTTTTATTCAATTCGATGCATCTACTTTTTGCTCGCCTCATCAGCTGGGGGCTATCGACAAATTTCACCGATAAGAAGTTACTTGAACTTGAAGATCGTGTTCGGACACTTTTGTGGCCCGCTGCAAGTTCGCGTTGCGAGATCCTGGAACTTTCGCCGTCGATCTCGAAAGATCGCGAGAAAGAAGAATATCGGTAAAAGCGCGATGTATTTTTACGCTGGATCTTCCAGTTTAAAAAAAGACGAGATATGAGGTACAGGTAAAATTAGACGATCAGCGGTGCAATTTTACGCAAAAATAGACTCGCTGCTATCGCGTTCCGATGGGAATAGCTGTTTGGCCTCGAACTTGCGATCACGAAACGATTCCGAGCCGCTTCCGCACTGGAAACGACCGTTCGTTGAACACCCATTCGACTTTATTAGCGTTCGAGTTTCATAGCGTTTATTCTCCGCATAAATTTTCCAATTCGAGATCGTTCAGACTGTAAAAGTGGGCTTATGGACAATGTATTCGTTTATTAGGATGAACGTTGCGATAAAGACAGTGTTTACCGTAAAATTTTTATGAAATCTGAAGCGAAGGACTGCTGAAGTGATTCCGAGCAATATTTTCCTTTGCCGATTTTCGATCGGATGCTCCGTTTTCGAGTTATTCGCGAAAAACACGGACCAATGGGACGCAATGGATTTTGATTGGGCGTGGCACTCCGCTAAGTCAGCTGAGTAGCCGCGCTCGACGATTGGTCCCATGTTTTTCGATAATAACTCAGAAACGGGGCTGCAAATCGCGAATTGGAAAAGGAAAATCTTGTTTGAAATCACGTCGGGCATCTTCCGTTCCAATTTCTTTGAACTTTACAAGAGATCCTGTCTATGTATAGTCTTTCCGGAGACTTTGTTGGTCTAGTATGAAGATTAGAAAAGTTTTACAAAAATTGTCTTTGCATTACGAATGCTTGCAGTGCTTTACAAAAGGTGTGGGATGTTTACATTTTTATTGATGATTTTACAAGAGCTATTCTCATGTTATTTATCCTTGCATTGGTTCTACAAAAATCTCCGTAGGAATTTCAATTTACATCAATGAATTTACAAACGCTATGCCTATGTCAGAAATGCTTGCATTGCTCTACAAAAATCTGTGTGGCAATTTCAATTTACATTCTACAAGAATATGCAGATTATCAATGATCGACCAACATTTTACATAAGCTTAATTAATATTACATTCTCGCTAGTCTATAGCATCCTCAACAAATTTCGATTTTAACACATCCTTTCGCAAGGATATTTGCAAAATGAATATTCATCAACCGTATCGAAAGTGAAATATACAAGCTGATAATTTTTCTTTGTCTTTCAGGACACGGCCGCAGAACGAGCCACAACAGGACTCTAATCGTGCACGAAACATTAACGGTTTAACAGACCGGAAGAATCGTTGAATATTCAATAGCAAGGGCGTAAGTTTTCCGATCGGAAAAATTCTTGTTAATCCAGTTCGCTTCGCGCGAGACACGCGTCTCGTAAAATCGACTTGCCGCGGACGTCGAACGGACCACGTTGCGTTTTGCACGTCGCGAAACTGTGCAAACTTACTGCGCAAAACCCTCCGGGGAATAATAGCGCAAAGTAAACTGAAGTTTCGCCTGGTAGTTTTCCCTCTGCTTTCGGTTCGTTCTGTTTCAGCGAAACCGTCTAACAGGGAAAAGTGGAATCTTATTGAATTACCGTTTCTCCCCCTCGCCCCTGGAGTTTATTTCTGGACACGTGAATTTGCATAAACATCCGCAAGCTAGTCATCGCGCGATCGAGTTGGAACACTAAGGACACGCAATCCGGCCGTATCGTTTAGGGTTACTATTGTTTCCATCGACGACACCATCGATACGCCGTACCATCGCTGCGATAACGAACCTAAACTCTACACTTTCGTTCGCTACAAAGTTTTCTTTTTATTTCAAGATTCCTGGCGCCATGCACAATGTGCACGCTCTCGCAATATTTTCCCTGCAATGTTTCATCGTATTTTAGCATCGCAAGCGTCTACTAAAACGAAATGATTATGGCAAAGAGCGGCGTTGATTTTTCTATGCGATGCTAGAAAACTTAGGAGCGTTCTGTTAATTTTAATTAACACTATAACTACCGGGTAATAAACGGAATTGATGTAAATTGTCTTGTAATAATGACAAGACTTTTTATTATTAAATTTATTAGAATGTTTACTTTTATAATTTCATGAATTGTGAATGAAAACATTAAGTTTTGACTTGTCCGGTAGTTCCAGTGTTAAGCAGTATTTTTGGACAATTTTATTGAAAAATGGAAAATTGAAAGTTTGTCAAAGTTTTTCTGCGAGCCAGAAGGAATCAATTATTTATTTAAATTCACTGTATAAATTCATTCCGATTGCACAGGATTTCGATTACGATATGTGCATCGATGAAAAGGTCATGCGAATATTTGCATAATTTTAACGATTGCAAAGGGAGAAGAGTATGAAAAAATTGTTGAGATTAATTAATGCGTAGATAGTGAAACTATCGCGCCTGTACACAAATGGAAATTTATTATCCTAGAGCACGATGCGTTAACAGTGGTTCAAAGTCGAAAGAAATTAATTTGTAAATTGTAAAAACATCGTGGCATATATATCAAGCACTTTTAGTACTCGAGTTCGGTGATATAAAAATACGTAAATGGGAGGATTTCCTGCAATCTGAAAACAAGAAAAATTCATTCACTCCTGCCCCCCGGCAGCTCTATCCTCGCATAAAACTCACCTGCGCGCTTTATCGGTTTCTCACAAGCATAAAACAAAGTCCGAGGCTGGTTGTTTTAGCAATTAAGTGAAATTAAATATCGTATTTCACCGGCGTTATAAAGCGGACGCTGCGCGCTGAATAAAATTAATACGGCGACGAAAATAAATTAAATAAAATGAATACAGGGAAGAAAATAAATTAAATGAATAGAGCGAAGGAAATAAGTGAGATGAATACAGCCAAGAAAATAAATCACATGGATGCAGCAGAGAACATAAATGAAATAGTATGAAACAGCGAAGAACATAAATGAAATAAAATTAATACAGCGAAGAAAATAAATGAATTGAATATAGTGAAGAACATAAATTAAATAAAATGAATATAGCAAAGAATATATATGAAATAAAATGAATACAGTGAAGAAAACAAATGAATTGAATACAGCGAAGAACATATATGAAATAAACTAAATACAGTGAAGAAAATGAATTAATAGAGTACAGTGAAGAATATGAATTAATAGAATACAGTGAA
>CM052087.1:12152612-12162972 GCA_028453745.1 Agapostemon virescens
GGTGGAAAAGTTGCAAAGAGTCAAAACTTGATGCTAGACGAACAGGAAAATCGAAAGAAATGCGGAATGAAAGGGCTGCAGAAATTGCTAGGCCTCAAAGAGGGCAGAACAAAAGGTCGGTTGACGATGCTAGAGAGGGGCGAACGGAGGACGAGGTGCAAGATGTGAAAAGCTGGTGCTAGGAGAACAGGAAAGTCGGAAAGAAAACTGAAAAGTTGCTAACCGACGGAGAGGGTAGAAGAAGAGGAGTAGCGAAGTACGGGTATAAAAAGAATAAAAGTTCGTCTGAAGATTTCGTAACTAGAATGTCCGAGAAGCCACCCTTAAACTTCCTACGGTCGCTTTCATCCCGTCTGGCCCGAAATTGTAATATTACACCCCTAAAAGGATTACTGGCTTATAATCGTTTTAGCACAGCTTGCACGCGAGCGACACACAACCGACGTTGAAGAACTCGGCAGCAAATGGCATCGATCTTAACTTATCGATCGTGATTTGGACTGATTTTAAGAATCTCGAAAATCTGATAAATGCCAGTGTCGAAGAGAGCGAACACTTTTCGACGGGGGTGCGTGACCTTCGATTTGAAATATCTCGGCATTAGGAATCCCGAGCCACCCCTTTGCAGTCCTCGCCACCCCATTGTGCCATCCGGCCCCCATGAATGAGATTGCTACTCGAGGATTTTCTGATTGAAAGCGTTGCGCTATGGGAACTCGTTGAAGCGTCGAAACGGGAAAAGGCCTGGGACTTATTTTACGGTGCGGTTGCGTTTATCGCACTCGCAAATTGTAATGATATCGCTACGATTTGCGAAATACTCGAAACGGTCTCGAAATTCGTTCGGTCGAATGTTAAAAATGTGATTGTCGAGAATAGTTAACGCACAGCAAATTAAATACCTCTGTTACGTTCAGACAAGTCTATATGTATTTCTTTTATTCCACAGAGAATGTCTAGCTGCTCATACTTAGAAGACAGGGATAGTGTTAAAATCTCCGAAATTGATTGAACTCAGATAAAAAAGAAAATATACCAGCCACGACATGAGCTTTTATTTATCCTTTTAAAAGATAAGCAAAAATAAAGATAAACGATGCATCATTCTGCGTATCGAGACAGTGCTGCTGTGTTTGTACTCTTCGCTTTTCGAATCGGCTTTCGAATCATCCCTCTCCCAACGATCGATAAACTAATAATCGAGCTCGACAGGATCGATCATCGAAACCGTGAAACGTATCGTCTCCGATTTTATGACGCCATGTAACACGGGCATTCGAACGGTACACGTAACACTATGCCACGTCAACGAGAATAGAACATAGCCGAGCAATGACCCCTGGCAATGGTACATAACACGCACAACCTCGGATATGTACGGAACTGTATGCCCGTGCAATTGTTAAATCCCGTCAAGTCCCAGGAACAACCTCGAAACACGCTGTACCGATCGTTTTCAGAGCTCGCAATCTGAAAACACTTGAAAATGCGCGCACGGTCATAATAGCTGTCCGCTTTGTCCGTATCTTACAAGCTTGAAATACCAGGAGTAGGGTGGACACTTATTATGACCGCGTGTGTGCTTCGGCCGCCTTCTTTCGCAAACGTTAACCTGTTCTTTCAAACGGACCTTAATATAATCGCAAATACCTAACGATAAAATTACAGGAAAATAGTGTGCATAGGCCTCTGCCGTTCGATTTTTGATAAAATCCTTTCTCGATAGAAAACAACCGAAATACGCGCACAGTCATAATAGCTGTCCGCTTCGTCCCTATCTTGCAAGTAAGAAATAATAGGTGCTGGGTGGACGGCTATTATGAATATGAGCATACTTTAGACAACTTCTTTCCGGGTGATTGAATTGTTATAAACCATTATGTAATCGGGAATGCTTAACAATATTTTTTATTTTTCGTCACTATCCTTTGATTGTAGATAATTGTTAATAAAGATGGCTGATTTGCCTTGTAACCCCTTGCACTATATAGTATTGAATCTAGTAAGAATAAAATTTTTTTTTCTCTGTTTTCAATGTTCGAACAAATTTTATTTCACCGTTACCAATAGTCAATCAACATAGACGATGTGTGATAAACAAAAATGTTCTATTTCCGCTAAGAAGTTGTTAAGAATAAAAAAAATGGAAAAAAATTTGGAATTTTATGTTAAAAATAATGAACATTTTTTTTTCTATCCTCACAGCATCCCTTGGAGGGACTTGACAATTTTATACAAACATAATAATTAATCCCTTCGTTACGAATATCAATATTTCAAAATTAATTATTAAGTGTAATGTGTTTTCGTGTATTATTATTCTAGAGTTCGGAGATGGCTAGGAAAATTTATAATTATAAACATTACAATGACAATATAATATATATATTGTTATAAACCATTATGTAATCGGGAATTATATTAATATATAATATAATATAATATATATGTTATAAGGGAATATGACAAGCGAAACCTAAAACTAGAACTACCGAGCACTAAACCAGACTAATATACACTATTTTATGATAATAACACAGTTGAATTTATTCAAATTTTGCATAAGTTTCATGTTAATGTATGCTCTAATGAACCAGTATATTTAAAAACCTTTTGTGGGAACGTTCTTATAACATCGATAACTGTGAAAGGAAAAATCAGTAAGAAGTCATTGTAACCCGTGTGGTAGTTCTAGTGTTAACACGGTGTTCAAATGACAGAGAAACGTCTGCATACGTACCTTGCAATACCGTCAGCGACAGGATGTATCCTTTCTTGCCACAGGATTTCTTCTATCTCTTCAGAAATCGTGACAGACTCGGAGAAGATGAATCCCGGCCAGAACAAACTCCATCACTGAAAATCAACGTGCCACCAGGAATTGCTATAGCAAACGAAAACCGTGGAAAACAAACTGTCGTATCGATCGCTGAAAATTTACGTTTACGATGAATAATGCGCGCGAGCCAAACACACCTTACGAATGATTTGACAGTTGAACGGATCCCGTTTAGGTTTGTAAATCACTGGAACAAGGTGAATGATCGTTCGTTTTTCGAAGCATTATTTGAAAAAGCACGATTTATGACTTCGAGGTACCGGCGCACTGGTGCAGAATGCGCCATATTCGTTTAACCCCCCCATTAGCATCTAGTTCGCTCAAGATACGCTCGGGAATAATGGAAACTATATCCTCTTCGTTCTCATTCGTTAATGATTTTTCACCAATTCCTCGGTCAATTTTCTGTTGAAGATTTGAATAGAGAGATTGCTGACGCTCAGGTTTCTCTTAGTCCATCGTGGCTTGGCGAAATTTATCAAAACTTATCAACACATTATACGCATCGACTTTTTAAAAAAAAAGTTGAGAATCCTTTTGAACTTTTAGGCAAATAGAAGGGATACGAGTATTCTTACATCGTATCTCTACTCTTTGGTTGTTGGGAAAATTTAACTTGCAGAAAACGAATGTTAACTGCAAAACAAAACTTTCTCTCTCTATAATCTTTCCTCCCGGCTTACCCGTTCGCGACAAGTGTTCCCAGCTGAGTTTTTAGAAAACAAATATTTAAAATTTAACAATATATGCTTTTATCTTCTGATTGTTTGCTTGTTTACGATTTAAGTTTTGATTTTCATTGTTCGCTGCTTCAGAATACAGTGTTTGTATGTAACAGTTGTTCATAATTGGTAAATTTTCATTTTGTGATGAAAAGCATTATAAAAACTTAGTCTACAGGTAGATTTTCAAGCAGCCATTAAAGCTAAAGCCAAGCCCAGAAGTCAAATTCTCTCACCAACGCTGAAAAAGGTTCTCAACACAGGTGATAGTTGGGCAATAAGCTGATTAATCAATTATGCAATTAATGTTATTATTTTTAGTTGAAATTATCGGTAATATCTGGTGGAACAGGTTGATTTACAATGTATGCAAAATGAAATAAATAGAGCAGAAGATTCAATTTCGTCTGTATAGTTTTAAAAAGGAGGATAGCAATGTAATGGCCTTTTGCAAACTTTCCAATTTAAAAATAGATTCCGTGCCGTATTTTATTGAAACGTTTTATTTAGTAAACCATGATATTTGTTACACAAAGCAATCTTTAATTAATTACTAATAGTACTTTATTATTTAATATAACATGTATGCAGTCGCGTTGAATTTCACAAACACTTTTACGTTGTTCCTCAATGATGTCGTTGATAAAATCTTTATACCTTCAAACACCCATATGTAGAAATAATTGTATAGGAACAACAATATTGAATATTAAATATTAAAATAGCTGGAACTGTCATTGCTTACAGTATGATTTCTTATAACAAGTGCAACCTATGGTTAAACGATAGTAATTACGAATCTAAATAGCCACATAAAATATAATAAAGTCTCGTATTAAATTTTTTCGCAGTATTCATTATCCTATTATTTAAAAAGTATTCATATGATACTAATCGACGGTGTTTCATTGACAGTAGTATATTATATCTTTAAATGCGAAACGGTTTCGATCAGTCTTCTTTACTATAAACGAATAATATCTTCAAAATGATCAAAATATATAAACCTATCTGATACTGTAAACAATATTATTAGTCGATGGCAAAGAATTTGTCTCGTGTCGCCTATAAATTATGTCATGCATCACAAAAATTAAAGCAAGAAATAAATTTTCACTGTACGAAAATAAACGAATATGTATACTTATGGGTATTTTTAAACGAAGAACATTGGCGATTCCTGCATTTGTAAACTCATTTTCCTTTCTTGTTCTTCCGCGAGATTGTTAATGTTTAAAGGTACACTGAAAAAGATTCGAACAATGAGTATCAAAAACAAAAAGAAGATACATATAGTTATGTGCTATATACTAACCCTTGTATCAGTGTTCTGGCTCTATAAGCAGCCAAATGAGCGTAATATGTGGGTGCAGGATAGCTAACGGACCTTGTACAGCGAGCGAACAGATGACAAAGGTAGTATGTCAACTGTTCAATTTCATCCTCCGTCATACCGATTTCGTTGACAATGCATTTGTACTTCGTAGGTCTTGCAACACCCTAAAAAAGTTATATCGCATTAAAAAGATATTCTACATGCTCACTATACAAACACGATCAAATGTTGTACTATTAATTTCAATTCTTTGCATTCGAAGATATTTTCTCTTTTCCATCTGTCGACACATCAACTTCGGACACTTATATGTCGATAATAGTTTATGCAAAAGCAAAAGTATTATAATGTTTTGAAAATGGCTTACTTAGTGTCGTCTTGAAGTACACGTTATTAAAAATATAGGTTTCCCCACAAAATAACAATTTTAATCTTTACAGAGCTTTTCAAGATTACTGCAATGTCATGCATTTACCATCTACTCTATTCTTTACCCTATAACACTTATCTTAAACATTTCTTCACATTACCTGTAAATCTTGTTCTTGTCTAAATTCGAGTGCAAAGCTTTTTTTCAATATCGTCGTGTACGATGGCGTGACGTATTATACGTACTTTAATGCTAGCGTGTGATACAAGGTAAAAATCGATCATCGACGGATGGGTGATCTCTGTATCAACGATGGTGCCAGCTTGCACGTTGAAGTTCCTATCGTCCGAATTTTTTGGATCCGTAGGGAAGAAACGCGTGTGATGTCTCTTTTGAACAACGAGGTAGGTTATCGGAATTTTGTCATTCCCGTTTCCTATTTTTGAAATAGCTCTTTTGATAGCGGACACCTCGTAATGCATTACTTGGGTAAGCTGTCCATCGCTTACACCATCACTATGAAGAAAAAAAAGGGATTGTATGTACAGGCTGTATAAAAATCCTATGTCACGACTTCCAAAGCGGAATTCACTAATTTTGAATCGATGGAGATCTATTTAAAAAAATTCGTTCGAAAAATTGTCCTCAACTCTTTTTGTACAAGGTGAAATTAAAAAAAAAAATTTATATTGATCGTTTGTTTCCGTTTTCTACCAGTATAAGCGTTATGGAATATATATTTGTATTCGTAACATGAACGTAGTTAGCTAGAATTATAGCAATTATCGGCTCGCTCTGTTCAATAAAAAATATATAATTCATATAAATCTGATGATTTTTACTTGAAGAAAATCACGCGTGTACTTTAAACACTTATAAACATGAATACCCCAATGAAAAAAGTTTAATAGTTTGTCTGAAAAAATTCGAAAATAACGATACCATTTTAAGTCAATTGAATAATGTTTACCGGTAAAAAATGATTTTCTGCGGCTTTAGCTTTGTGTTAGAATAAAAGAAAAGCAGCTGTTTTTTCATTATCGCCTCGAGATCCTGGATCATTTCTTCTCTTGGTGGCTGTAGTCTCAGTTCAATGTGGTACTGGAAACCTGTCGGACTATAACTAGCAGTGACCTAATTAAAAAGAAGGCAAAGATCATTTAATACGATGATACAGAGAAATGATTCAAAGTTTCTTACCGCAGCAATTGACGGTATGTTTGTAACATCAGGGGATGGATGAGTTACGTCTGCACCAACTAACATACACGGGGTGCTCAAGACAGACGGACTAAAAACGTTTAATTTGCACACTTAATATTCATCGAACAGAAATTTATAAAGAATCCATTAGAAAAGATTAATATTACTTTCTTGCAAGCTGATGGTTAACACCGTTTAGTTTCGAATTTATCTTCAACAGAATGTTTGTAATCAACGTATAGGACAATTTTCTAAGCGTTTCTGCTTTTATAACTTGAGTAACTATGCCACCCACTGTTTTCAACTCGGACATCTGTTTCACCGTACCTGAGAATTTTTATAGAATCTTTCGGTAATGATACTTTCCACTTTACATAAAATTACAGTTATAATACTTACTGTACGCGTTGTCAAAATTCGGTATTATTACCACAACCAATCTTAAGTTTTGCTTCTTTTTTTCGGCAAAATAGTCGAATATGCATTGAAGATTTTTTTCTTGTATATTTAAACTTACAAATGGTGTTAGTGCTTTTCCAATAGACATGTTGATGGACTTACCTATATAACAAATTACGAAAAAAAAACTGAAGCTCATATTTTTATATTCAATCAAATTCCCTACACTGTGTCGGTTCTATAATCCGTTTAACCAGACAAGTCACCAAACACAGATAAAATATACAGTTGTTGGCTACCAGAAGTTGTCAAATATTAATCAATAATTAAATACAGGATCCATTTTACGAATAAAACGTATCACTGCATATTGTAATCTGTACATCCATTAATTTCTTGGTTTTGATATCTGTATTCATACATGTATTGTTCTTGTTTTATATTTGTTACGAATAATACTGTAGGATGCGAGGACACGTTCCTAGTTAGAACGTTGTCACGCGAGTATGTTCAGGTTTGATGATTTGTTCCGTAAAACTGACTATAGATCATTTACAACATTTGACTAACGACTAAACTTACCGCCCTCCCGCAATTGATTATGTAATCCATCTTGTAGAATGCATTCTGACGTGTATCTATCCAAATTCAATATGGTCCATTCATTGTCATTTAGATGGCTTGGTTTTAAAAATCTAGTAGCCCGCCACACTCCTGACATCACATTAACGGGATTTGGCCGATCATATTTTAATTGAGGTGCCGTAAGTACTCTAGCCGGTATTTTTTCAAAATCGTGATTAACTGACAGGTTGAATTCTTTCATAAGCGTCGGCTGTTCATTAATCTTCATGTTTGCAAACTAAAACCATACTCGTGTTAGTAAAGATGAAAATCGAATGTTTATAAGTACTTAACTCCTAGCACTCGAGTGGCGACTGGCCAGCGCCTTTAAAAATTTGCTATACAGCTACAGTATTAAATTAGTTTCGTATTTAATGAATTACCAAAGTTTTAAATATTGTGTAATATTTAAAGAAACAGTTTAGGTTGGATAAAATAGTTTCGAGTGCAAAGAATTAAGTGTACAATATTCCTACTCCTTTCATAATCTTCTCCTTGCGTATTTTAGAATCAGTCGCTGAATATTTGATTAAATTCGATGTTTGAACGTCATCCATTTTCTTCTGCGTAGCTTGACCAGCTACTATCGTGCACAACTATAAAACAATGTAAATGCCGTATGATAAAATCGTTTGTGAAAAGCCTCGTGTAAACCGTGTGCATGAGTGAATCTGCAGAACAACTACCTACCCTTAGATTTTCATGTCATGTAAATTGATAGATTGAACAGCTTCTTTCATAGTTACGTTAGCGGGTACCCTGCATACTCTCCAGGGTATTAACAAAAAACTAAAGCTACCACTGTCGCTAGAATTTCAGTTTTGTGTGAATAATTTTTTAACGAAACTGCCCAAAACAGTCTCGTAAAGGAATAAAGTTACTTTAAATGACCTCCGGAATTATCCTTTTCAATGGAGTAAAACATTTTTGGAGCACGATTGAAAACTGAACAAGATATAACATTTATAAGTAGGAAAAAAAATCATTACAATCGGAAGGTAGGTAACTGTTCTTATAGGTTCATTTATACATATATACCTCGGCTGGCAGATGTATCTTCCGCTCATTAGTCCGTGATCCTACCCAAAGGCAAGGCAATTCTGGAAATTTCAACTTGTATCTTTTTTGTTCGGCAAAGTATTTTTCTACGGAACAAGTTTGCCCGTTTTCTATAGTGAACATATTTCTTCTCGGGCATTCGACTAAATCGTTTACTCTGTATGTTCTTTTGGTGTTAGGTTGTCCTGGTATCTCATATTGAACTTTTAAACCTTTTAAATACTTCGTTATTTTGGGTCTGTTACGCTCCACATCATTCGGAGTTATATTCTGCAAAGGTGGATTGCCTCTACGGTTTGCGCACATCTCTTTCATCAAATCGATAATCGACTGAGGAGTCGGAAATCCTTTTGAGCAAACTAAACAGAGAAAATGCATTTAGCATGATCGAATTGTCGTTCGGGCTGAGTGACAATAAACAAATATAACTACGACAATATTTTACCATCTACGTTCAAATAAGGTTTCCATCCTAACACAGCAGACTGGAAATTTCCAACCCACAAGTCTAAGCCATTCCCCAATGACACAACTCTGCCCGGTTCTGGTGGTTGGAACAGCGATCTACCCACCTATTTAAAAACAGGATTTGTACAAATGGTGACATGTATGTATATTAAATACGAGAATGCGTACGAAAAGTGTTTCAATATTTGAAGTAACTTACATTAACATGTGTACTTGCTGCTCCATGTCTCAAAATTATATCCAAAACTTGTATATGATGGTGTTCATTGGTGAGAGCTTGCATGTCAAATTTCAAAGTTTTCAACCATGATAAATCAAGAACCGCTACTTTCTCCATATAAATTTTGAAGGTGACATTCTGTTGACGTTCCTCATTGAAAACTGTTACCGTATCCTTCGGCTGCAGAAGAAATATTACATGTAAGTTTTAGATAGCATAATACAGGAGTTATTCGCACATAGTATTCTTTCTGTAATTATCGAATTATCTCTTTTGTAATTGTCAAACGGTTATTTCCTATTACTGCGGGGATTCCTCTTACGACTAGTTAAATGGTAAATACGCTCGATAACCGAGCCAGTGAGAGATAAAGTACCAGTGATACTTATACTAATGCATTGGAAACAATACACTACAGCTTTTATAATTTTTCCATTTTTTTCTACGGAAATTTTTACCATCGTATTCGTCTTGTTTTTCTAATTAAAATGACACTAAACACGATGTACATACGATCACAATTACTCCCCAAAAACGTGAGTCAAGTTTGAGGCATGAAATGGAACGACGTATAGAAAAGAGAGGTAAAGTGGATTCTGCTTAGAAACTAACTATTTATCAGTTACATACACTTGTATCCCCAAACGGAAGATTGTTTGCACTGTACGCGTTGCGTTTGCCATCAAACGCTGGGTCTCTATTAGGAAAGTATATCTTCTTATATTGTTCAAATGCTGCTCTCAGCAGAAACTTTGGCCTATCTGGCTCAATAACCACATCATAGTGCACGATGTCCGTTTTAAACTTGTCGAAATTAATTTTAAACATATTTGTCTCCACAATAATTTTCCTTCCTTGAGTTCCTCCTAAATGACTCCTTCTTGGTAGTTGTTTCAAGTACATATTGTTCATATCACTTGTTAACCGTCTCATTTGGGCGCTATCACCTCCATAACATGTCTAACAAAGTAGAAACAATTAAATCAGAATGCTATAAATTAAGTGCAAATAGGTATACCATTAATGAGTATATATTACCATTTCTTGTGTCTGTCGTTGTTGGGTCTGTTGTTGCTGCTGTTGGGCTTGTGGTGCTCTCTGTTGTTGCTGCTGTTGGGCT
>CM052087.1:12163072-12190391 GCA_028453745.1 Agapostemon virescens
GCTTGTGGTGCTCTCTGTTGTTGCTGCTGGGGAGCAACAGGTGGTTCATATTGCTGCTGGGGAGCATCAGATGGTCCTTGTTGCTGCTGGGGAGCAACAGGAGATTCTTGTTGTTCCGCGTTATGTTTCTTTCTTCCTGTGTATTGTTTAATTTTCTACTAAGTAACAGTTTCATAGTTTCCTTACATCATGAGAACACTGAAAAGTGTTCAACAACAATTAAGGAAAATATTTATGGGATGATTTTTCCAAATGCTTCTCAGTACATTCCAAAATTATTAACAATCAAAGCTTACCCTAGTTTTTACAACACATATAGGTTACATCAAGAGGATTACAAATAGTGACGATTCATAATGAGAAAGAAAACAAAACATTCAATGTGTATTATTATTAATACTTAGTTGTTGAAACGCTACCTATGTTTCATATCATTAAGATACAAATAATAGTTAATCTGTGATGTTTATAAATTCATAGAATTATGAACATAACATATGGAGCTATGTTAACTAACTTTCGAAAAAATTAAATGTATTTAAAATCATTGTATACAAATGATAGAAAATAAAAAATTGCAAAAAGCGCAGAAGTACTCACGAAATAGCTAGTATTTGGAATGATAGGTGCGAAAAAATATATTACAAACAAACCTTTGAATATGACGAATACATTATCTTTTTTTAAATTCATTACGTGGTTATACCTTTTCGTCCCATGGTGTTTAATTATCCACTAAGTGCATAAAATGAAAACAGTTCGATGTCTCAGCAAGTTTGTAACGATAGATTAAACTTGTATTCTTCACTTTTCTATAGGAGCAATATTTATATAATCCACTGATTCATATTTTGCAATCAAAAGTACATAGTCATTTTATACATGAAACGATAAATGCCACAAGCGAAACTTAACCGTATTTTTCTACCGTTAATCGTATTGATTCCAGTTTTACAAACCTTCGAATCAAAAATATCTAGTTAAATACATTCGACTTTTTATTAGTAGTTTGTATGTCACTGATAAGGTTTACTAGATTCCTACCCAATCGTACACGGAAACGATTCTTTTTACTAACTTTGCAAATAATGTACAAGTAGTAGGAGATACCTAGAGTCGTGATCTATTTGTGTTAACCTAGGCAAGGATACAGAAAATACAGGTTATCCCGAAAACTTTCAAGAATTCTAAGCAACATTTTCCTTGAATTCGAAAGCGTAACCGCGTACGGCATTTCTGTAAAAGAAAACATTTCTTACTTAAAATAACCCCAGGAGATTCCTCTTTCAAGGTACTCGAACATTTTTAAGACACCCTGTATATGATTTAATCAAAGAGTAGGATACAGTATACAATACAGTTGTATCCCTACAATTTGACCACCTTAAATCCTGACAACTTTCTCCCTTTCTTACCTGGAGAGAGAATCTATTTTTAGAGAGGGACGAGTTAATATTATCAATTTAAAAGTCCATTCGATAAGGATCAATAGACTTCGGTAGTACTCGTTCAACAGCGTTATAAATATTTTATGAGTATTGCAATATATTTAAATATGAATGTGCAACGTTATAGGAAAATGATTATAAACCGGATCCCTTCTCGTGGTTCAGAAGCTGAGAAAATTACATTATATATACGTACGTCATTCGTTGTAAATAGATTTAATTGTAAGAAATAATAGAAATATTTGTACACGAAAATAACGGTGCATAAGATTGATAGTACGAACAAATTAGAAAATTATTACCAGGTTTTGATACAAGGTGTCTCAAAGAAAAATGTTCGAGTTTATTAAAAGGGGTGATTCTTAAGGTTATTCTAAGAAACTACTTTGTTTGCAAAAATGTTAAACGCGGCTGCATTTTCAGTTATTAATAAAAAGCAGGGACCAATCAAAGCGTAGTTAAGGCTGATGGATTTTGTCTCGGCAATAGATCACTGTAGTCGCACTCTGATTGGTCCAAATTTTTCGTTAATAACTCAAAAACGAAGAGTGAAATCGCGAATTAGCAAAGGAAAAAGGTTTTCTATAATGGATCCAAGAATCACACTTTTCAATGAACTTGAACATTTTTGGCACACCCTGCATGATATGGTCTACATTTATATTGTTTTTATCCATGCTTTTCATTGTATCGTGTCGCAACACCAAGGCAATAATTGTCACGGTGGAAGATGGTTCATCGGACCCCCTGATCGTTTTACTCCATGGCCAAGATTTTTCAGCGGTGTCGGTATTTCAGATCGTGTGACAGAGAACCTCATATGGCGATTGGTCTACTCCTATATGTAGCTGATCTGTGCCGCTATGGTGGCAGTAGCTGTTATGCTTCTTCGGGCAACGATGGGAAGATGGCGACGTATTTGAAGCGAACGTCAAAATTGTTTGATATTTCTTTGTCACGACCGTCGGTGGACATTAGTCTTCGCGATCTGATATGTCCGGTGTGCCGTAGCATTCTTATCGAGCCAGTAACGTTACCGTGTACGCACAGTTTATGTTTAAGATGCCTGAGAGGTACATTCGAACACAATAGCTTAAGCTGTCCTCTCTGTCGAGTACGAGTTGGTTCCTGGCTACGTACGGCGACCAAGACTGAAACACTAGTTAACAACGGTCTCTGGGAACTAATACGGAAGAAGTTCCCGAAAGAGGTCCAGGACAAGTATAACGGCGACGACAAAAATATCGAGCTGGATGCTGGTGAGTTTCTTATCGAAGAAGATAAACAAACGTAACATAACCTCTGTCAGTAGCGTAGCACGTATACGTACACAACAATGTCTGCTGTGTGGTATACGTGCGTGTGCATAGTGCGTGCGTATGTGTGCGTGTGTGCCAGCCTGTGTTGTGTGTGTGTGTACAACCATACACAGATGAATGACAACCTGGGTAGCCTTACCTCTGCTTGAGCAGCTAAAACGACCAACCTACTTGATTGTCTATCAAAATTTGGAGTTTCATTTTAATCGTCTTGGAGCAACGAGAATCCATTGTTACGGTCGTTTCAGAAATGTACCGGGTTAGTACATACGGAAGTACAGATGAGTTTTATCTTTGTAGAATTCGTTGCTGCTAATAGAATACTCAGCGAAGCTGGAGAGATCCGTAAGGAGTATGAGGTGCAACTTCAAATGGCTGAAGAGGAGATGCAGTGCCAAAGGAAGGCTGAACAGATAGCTAGTGAGGCACTGATCCGCAAGATTCATGAGGAGGAGCACCGACAACAGCTTACTCAAATGGCACAGGACCAATTGTTTGCCAAAACATTGGCGAAAAAGCAGTTTGTCGAAAAGCACAAAGACATTGCTAAATGTTATAACGATCACCCGAGCACCTCCAGCAGTTCTTCTTTGCAAACGTCGAAATTTAATGCTGTTGCTATGACCGAAGTGAATCCATGTAGATTGCAATTCCATAGTGCAGAGGCAGAGAAGGAGATGCCTTTAGAATATCAAGATGGCACAGGGTTAAGGAGACAGAATATCGCGCTGATATCTAAGATACACGTAGATAGGCACACTTCTAGTACAAAGAATAAGGATTCATCGGCCGAGTGCATTGATGGCACAGCAAAGTTTTGTTGCCAGAAACAAATACCCATATACAATACCATTGCTAGAACAGTGAAGCATCAAGCGGTAACAAAAATGATAGAACCCTGTTCCTCGGATTGTCCTGCAGAGACCGTAAAGGCTACTCTGAAAATCTATGGTACCCGGAGCAGAGAGGAGCTCCATGTACCGAACGATGTTGTAAATAGTAAGAAGAAAAGTTTAGGGGTGGAGGTGTGTATGACTTTGGCCGAGGATGACGAAAGAACCGGCAGCGCGGAGAGCGCTGGTAGTCACGACAGCATCAATCAAGAAATACATCATTTCAAACCTATCAAGGCTATGCCGCGAACACCATTGAAATTGTCTACAGGTCAGAGCTTTATTCTCATGTTTGATTTCCTCCTCTTGTGACCATTAATTCATTGTGTTGCTATTCTATTTTAGATGGAAGACAGATAGACCCAAAATTAATTAGAGTTGTTCCTGTCTTGAAAAGAATGTCGAATGTGATACCGAAACCTCCTGCTCAGACACACTTGAAACGAATCATTGGTTGTTCCTGGAGTGCATTTCGAGGTATGTTCACTACAAAACTGCATGCATAATTTTTTTATTAACTTTGGTTTTTGCTAGATGCCTACTTTCGAGTCAGACATTTTTTATTTAACATTAGATTTATGCAACACTAAAAGTAAATATTTTACATTACTTTATAGAAATAACGAAAATGTGTCTATCTTAATTTTTCGCCATTTTTAAACTTGAGTAGTTCCTCATATATGCATGTTTATGATCTCAATTACGGAATAGTCCCCACATGATCATTAAACTGCGGATTCGAAGCGTATATTACAAAAATAAGTCAATCATATGTAAGAAAGCAAATACGTTTGGAGAATTTATTCCGATATTTGTTGAGCAAATGTTAAAGTTCGCCAATTCGACTATATGAGATATTTGTGGGTGATTGGGCAGTCGACATGTTAACAAAAACACTAACCGCTCTGCTTACGCGCTTAACCGGTTGTAGGTAAAAGTAAGCAGAGCTTCAAGGAGAAGGAGGTGTCGAAGGAGGACATGGAGGCGGCCGAACAGAAGCCTTCGACATCTTACAGCAGTCAGTCTCAAATCGTCCCGAAGAAAGCAATGAAGGTTCAATCGCAGGACACGGGGCATAAACAGGTTGATCTGATCGCGGAGATGTCGTTCGACTCGAATAAGAATTACGCGAAGTCGTCGAGTCGGATTGTAAATGGCGCGAGGATCGTCAAGAAGTTGACGTTGGAGGATCAGCTGGACATGGAGAAGATCCAGAAAGCGTGGAAGTCACACGTGGGGAACGGGATGACGTGCAAGTCGAAACGACAGAGGAACCTATGGTCAAAGAAGGAAGCAAGAAACCCGTCTGCTGACAAGTACACGGAGGATATTGAGGCACGACACTCAACGTCGTCGTCAGCCTCCGTGAAGTTGAGCTCGCCATGCGACGAGGACCTCGAGGTACAGGCGACGGAAGATCACGTCACGATGGAGAATATAGCTGAGCGAATAAAGAGGAGGCGGACGAACGTGGACAAGAAGGAGAACGGGCTGTCCTCGTTGAATCTGGAGTCGGAGACTGGGTTCGTGAAAAGGAACACGAGGAAGAGGCTGTGTCGGAAGGAGGACTTGGAGTACAAGATTAACGAGGACGTGCCAGGGATGATGCAGAAAAGGAGTCGAACCAAATTCGTCCGGGGTACTTTCTCCAAGTCGAAACAGCGGCGGGCGTGTCGGTCAAAGCAGTCCAGTACGGAGAGTTCGGAGAAGAGCGACGCCTCGGTCAGTTCCGGTTGCAATCTGGCCAATTTCGGTCGCAGAAATACAGCCAGGAACCCAAGGCACGCGGTCAGTTCGTCCGGGAACAGCGAGCAGGATCCGATGTTCGAAAACGCGGATGACGCGAATTATAATTCGTCGGAGTCTTGCAGCGAGCCACCAGAGACTGTACCCGAGAACAACAACACGACCACCGAGGCGGAGATGAGCACCGAAAGGAACGTTCTTTCTGATGAAGAAATCGTCAAAGAACAAGAGCGTATGGAACGATTGGTCATACAGGAGAGAGAGGACTTTGAGATGGCGCAGAGATTGCAGGCGAAGTTCGACGAGATGGAGAGAATAGCCGGTCGGACCAGGCGATCCAGACGAGCGATCGAGGACGAGTCGGTGCACCTGGATCTGTACAAGATCAAGCCGCATACTGCCAAATCATCGACGAGCATGAACCTCACCGTGAGCACGGAGGCGAAGAAACGGGGAAGGCCCTCAAAACGGGTGAAATAAATACACACACACACACACACACTGAGAGAGAGAGAGAGAAAGAGTGAGAGAGAAAGAGAGAGAGAGCGTCCACTATTCGTCGTTGCATATGATCTGCGAACCCTCCAAACGGATGTTCCTATAAATTGTAAAAGGGAAAGAAAGAGAGGCGAGAGAATGCCGTGGTTTGGATTTCCTTCTTGTACAATACTTTTAATCGTATCTTTAATCGAATTATTTGCGTGGCATCGAATACGTACCTGGATGTGTTGCTGCGACCGTGGTGAAAGAAGACAAAGAAAAGGAAAGGACGCGCGGCTATTAATTACCGAAGCTTCACTTGAGACAATTAGATCATTCTTTCGGGAGAGTCTCTCCTGTGAACCATTCTACTACTACTATCACTACTGCTACTGATACTTCTACTATTACTTCTACTATTATTACCACTCCATATTCTTCTTTTTCTTTCTCTTCTTTTGTATCTGTTTTCGTTTCAACGTTTTTTCGAAAGAGACAGTGAACAATGGGAGACCATCGCAATACATAGGATAAATTTTCTCGAGATTAAAATCATACCTTCAATGAAAGGTTACAGTATTTTATACCGTTTCGTCCCTTTTGACGGTCAGCTAATGGCGTGTGCCTCTCGCAGGAGATTGTGCAAGTCACTGCGCGAGACCCCCTTGTTCTGTTCTTCTCATCTCATTCTCTTTGCTTTTTCTCGAGAGACTAGACAACAGCGAGAAGCCGTCCCGTGACGGAACTTTGACGCGCGTAGGGTCATTTTTGTAGCGGCCTTCGTCATCATGCTACAATCGAATAAATTTAACGTACTATCGTCGGGTCGGGGACTAAACAAGTTCCGCTTTGTCCACCGACATTAAACCAATACCAATGGAAACGTCTACGGTGTTACCGATCTTCGTAGACACTTTGTTCAGTGAATAAAAACTGGAAAAGTGGCCAAACATGGAATACCATTTTTGCTTTTCAATTATTATTCTCAAACTCTTATGGGCAGACTGCGGATTTTCATGTGAAATCAAAATTTGTTGAACATGCGAGTGTAAAGTAGGAACCATGCAGATGTTTCATTCCTTCTTTCAGTCATTCTAATATGTAACAGTATTTTTTACATTTTCATTTTATATTCACCACCGGCGGTGCTTATTTTTGCCAGAAACACATGAAATTCCCAGTGTACTTTGTCAATTTAAAAAGAGTCTTGTTTCGGTCTACATTCCTACTACCGTAGGAATATTATTGACAATTAAGTACACGTATGCCCAAGCATCGAACACAGAAATAGTTGTACAAAACAACCTAGTAATATTTCATTCTCAATTAACACATTAATTTTTGAATGGCAGGTCTCGGTGTTCATTTTAACCCACGGTTACCCAACCGTGCCTCAAATTCAATCTTCCATCGGCCAGCTGAAATTGTTGTCTGCCCAATAAAGAGGATCAACATTAACATCAAAGGCATACGTTCAAAAATATGAAAACGTGTACCGATGAACAGAACTTAGTAATACTTCTATTGTATTTCCAAAAATACAACTTCCATCCGTCATCTTCAGAATTTCAACGAAACAATCTCTATCATTTTAACACATCGACTGGCAAACTATCAGCCACAAAAAAAAAAACAAACAAAAACGAATTAACCAAAAATTGAAAAAATAAAATGATATCGCATGGAGTAGTCTTCCAACATTCTTGCATTCTCTGGACCGCCATGAAATCTGGTACAACGAACGGTGTTAACGTGAAAGATTCCGTCTGCCATGTACCAACGGCATGGCAGTCAAAAAGCGTTAATTCTAAGATTATCAATTGAACCGATTTTGTAATTTATTTAAATGATTTTTAGTAACCTGTATAGAATAAATAATTAATATGTAATTTCTAACTTAAACCTAGGACTAGTATTGTTCGACCGTGGTACGTTAGGGACGTTCGTTGGACGTATTTACGCCGCGTATTTGGCCACAAACGTTCCCGGCGATCGCCGAAAGAAACGATCATTAAAATGTGGGGGGAGAAAGATGAAAGGAAGCGGAAGTTAAGTTACGATCCGGCCCGACGAAAAAATTAGGGGAGCGAGCGAGCCTCACGGTGACAGCGTTAAGCATGCACACGGAATAATAATCGACGTTCGCCGACACATGCTTGTTTTCCATTTAATACTTAGAAGGCGTGTGCGTACTGTTTTCGATCCTCGGATCGGACGCCGTATAGACAGCTATATTTTTTTACAGAGAGTCGCCTCGCATGACGGATTTATGACGCTTCCAGTCGTTTTCGTATAATGTTAGCGTTAAGTGCGTGAAAGAAAACTAAATGGAAAGGAAAAAAAAGATTAAACTAGATGCCGGACGAAAAGAGAGAGAGAGAGAGAGCGAGAGAGAGAGAGAGAGAGAGAGAGGGAAACGACAAACAAAAACAGAAAAAAAAAAGAAGAAAAGAATGGTACGAAAGAGATGAAAAAAAAAAAAACGCGGTAGAGGTTTTCAAAGAGAGACACGCGATCCTCGGCCGTTTTAGGACTCGACCGTCTCTCACGATGGACGAACGAAAAATATATAAACTTCGCCTCGCGTTGTTTCCTCGGTTTTAATCTCGGCGATGCTTCTCCAAGTGCGCGCTTCTAAAACGCTTTCGAAGTCAGGAACGCGACACGATCACTATATGAAATCCCGGAATCCCTGGCATCCGGAGATCATGGCTCTAAGGAATTAAAAAGAAAAATCTCCTGCGTTCTCGGCAGGATCATAATTTCGTATGCGCTAGCGTCCTTTTCTCAATTCCGAGGTCTCTGTTCCCGAGAATTATTTTCGCCTGGACACGATCGGTGACCGTCGCGTGCTTACTCCTTTCTAGGATTAGAATTATTCACGTTTTCAAATGTCGCGACGGGTTAACAGTTTACCGACCGAAAGCCTATTGCCAGGATATTCAATAGTTTCACCGTAACAAAATCAAGCCTAATGCTTTTACATTGTACATTCGCAGGATTTTTAAAGAAAGGGGGAAGCCAATTAACACCTCCGTTAATTGAGATACGACATCTCGCTGTAACTCGCTCTTACATCCTACGTAGAACATGAACCTCTGACTCGCAAAACATACGCTCTAAACGCTCGCCTAAAATAATCTGCCGAACATCCACGCTTTTATGTCTTCCATTCGCATGCATTCATCTCGCTTAAACTCTGTCTCTCGCGTCCATGGATAACATTCAGAAAATCAACTATACTTCCCTATCGCTCGGCTCTAAACACTTTTCAGTCGCAGCCTCTCAGTCACACGAGTTTCTTTCATTCCCATTCATTCGTCTCGCTTTACCCTTTGCACTCCAAGCAATTTTAATTCTTAAAACGAAATATTTTTTAGGAGCTAGAATAACTCCATTATACATGGTTCATTCCTTTTCGTGCATATCAATTTTATTACTATTACTCGTTCCTTTAACATTCATCGATTTTTTAACACTAAACCTACCATAAGCGGTGAAACGACCCTTTCCAGATTTTCTATTTGATAATTACTGACGTTATAAAATAGTCTTCGCAGAAATCGATTCGATGGATTTTTCTATTCCAACATACATTCTAATAAAAATTGCACAAAATCTAAATAAATTAATTCTTGTCACTTTCATAGGAGAAGATACATTAGCCAAGTTTACTGCTCGGTAGGTTCAGTGTTAAATGCAAACATAGTGATGTAGACGCTGTTTTGTATAGCTGCATGACAATTTTTATTGTCGCCTCAGAGGCGCCATTGGAGTGCTAAGGGTTAAACTCTGTCTGTCGCGTCCATGGATAACATTCAGAAAATCAAGTATACTCAATCACCCGAGTTTCCTTAAAATACCGGCACCCCTCCGGTTCGCTCTAAATCGCTCTAAACGCTCGCCTAACATAATCTGCCCCGTTCGCCGAACATCCACGCTTTTATATCTTTCATTCCTACGCATTCGTCTCGCATTCATGGCCTAGCATTCAGAAAATCATGTGTACTTCCTCATCGCTCGGTTCTAAACACTTTTCATTCTCATCCTCTCTGGTTGATTTACAATTAATAATTGCCTGTCACCGTCGAGAGATCCATTGAAAAGTTTTCAATCATGGACAATGGACCTTGAAATATTCTTAAAATACTCGCCGGTCGGTAAAGTGTTAACGCAATTTTTATAATTCACTGCCAAGGATCTCTTCGATGTCCTTTCAACGGCTGTAACGATCTACCCGATCGTAGAACGATACGGCATCTTTTTTCTTTGAAAATCGTCGTGGCTTAACCCTTTGCACTCGACGCTGTTTTAACCAGAGAATCAAAGGGTTTACACCCTTAGCACTCCAATGGCGCCTCTGAGCCACCACTAAAAATTGTCATAGTATTATTTAAAACAATTTTTACATCATTATGTAAAAAATACATAATACACATAATGATTTCTACATCGTTATGTAAAATTGTTTTAAATAATAGCATTCTCGAGTGCAAACGGTTAACCCTTTGCACTCCAATGGCGCCTCTGAGGCACCACTAAAAATTGTCACACTATTATTTAAAACAATTTTTACATGATTACGTTTGTGTCTAAGAAATTGGTGAAAGTCGAAGTGTTGCACGTACGAGTAACAGCAATAAATATTTGTATGCACGAGAAGAATTGAATCATCTGCAATAAAATAATTCTAGATCAAAAATTTGTCTCGATTTTGGGACTAAAATTGCTCGGAGTGCAAAGGGTTTAATATCCTGAAACGTTCTACAGTTGATTTGCATTTTCTGCGATTCGGTGGATTTTAGATACGACCGAGAACGAAAGCGGAAGGGATAGTAATCGTAATTTTCCCTAATCGCGGGCACGATTTGATCTTAGCCGATTAAGACGCATGATTCCATCGCCTGTAGGTCGTCGAATTTATTAGAGCCAACGATTTAGAAACGTTTCATTGTTTCATCGACGAGCAATATTGTCTACGGTGTCGTTTAAATGTGCAATTGTAAAAGGTTCGAACGTCGGTGCTTCTCTACGATAAAAGGATTCGCCCGTAGCTCCGGCGTTCGTTTCAAAATTTTCTTTGTTTCAACGTTTCGTTCGTTCGACTCGCGCGCACAAGTGGTTTCTGATATTTTAATCGTCCGTTGTATATTAATAACGTTATTTATAACCATCCGTGGAAGCCGTAACGTTAACTAGATACCTGAATAAAATTTAATCTATTCTAGTTGATAAGAAAGATATTTTATCTTAACGAAGAGAAAGTATAAATGAATATTATACGGTTGCTCATCTTCGAATAAATCAATCGTCACACTTTGAACAACTATATATATATATATATAATCCATCCGTGTAAGAGGATCGTTCATCGTCGTAAAATAGTCGCATTTTTTTCTGAAAAAAAAAAAAAAAAGAGAAACAACCCAAATTTGATTTTACAGAAAACCGAAGGAACGAAATTAATTTAGCAATCGATGCTTACGTTTTACACGAGCATGAACGAATCGTGAACTCGGATAAAAATCGAAATATCGCAAGAAGATGTTCCTTAACAATTTTACAAATCTTTCATTTTATTCGCCGAACAATTAGCGTGGACCAGAGACCTCTTTTTTTCTCGTTCGACTAAGTTTCGTCCCTCTGTACTTTCCCCAGGCCATAATCGAAGTACCGCACACGTAGGTGTTCCGGAAGTCGGATCCGCCACGCCGTCGATCCGACGTTTATGAATCTCCGATCGCAATTCATCGCCGAGTTCATTTTCGTTCGCGAACATGGGAAACCGATCGCGCGCGATCGCAGCCATAAAACACTATTTTGTTCCGAGCGTGTGGAGTCTACCGATTGTTATTTAAATATAGATCGTATGTTTATAGCGGTGAACGAATTACTAAACCGGGCCTCGGCGATGATCGAGACCAGACGGATCCATAGATCTCGTCGACATCCTCCGCCCTCGCCAATAGCAATAGTCTTTGTTTCTTCTTTTTTTTTTCCTCTCCTCAATTTCTTTTTTTTTTTTTTACTTTATACAAGATAGAACGATTATAGATAACGTATAATAAATAGTTGATCGAATAGCGTGTACCCGTACGTTCGAAGCGAGGAAACGTATATTTGTAATATTTCGAATTGTAATGATCGATCGAAGTCGGGAAACTCGTTCGAATCTACAGGCTGTTTCATCTAAGGTGATCGCTTTGAACGTGATTCTCGTACACGACATAGGAAACTGTCGGGGAAGCGCATAATCTCTTCGGGAACAACGATGTTTAACCCTCGGCGTACGAATGACCTCGCTAAAAATTGTTATACCACTATTTAACCCTTTGCACTCGAAACTGTTTTAACTAGAAAACCAAAGCGTTCTTTTGACCCAGGATATTTTCATTCTACCTGAATTATTTCACCTTATGTGTATGGGTTTCGTTACTGTTAAAATTCTATTTTTACATTCCAATTTGTAACAACATTATTAGACAATATTATTGGGGATGCATTGCTGATCCGCCATAAAAATTGCTGTCAACTTTGAAGGACTCATTAAAAAGTTTTCAGTCATGGATCATAGACCTTACAAAAATTCTGAAATAATCGCCGGTCGATAAAGTGTTGGTTTAGAATAATATTGTTCCAATGTTTTTTGTCGCCGCTCGAGTGCAAAGGGTTAACACTTTGACTGCCACGTCAGAATTGACAGAATTACAGGTGACAGAATTGTTAGTCCATGTATAAAAATAAATTTTTACACTAATATATTCATTGCGTTAAATTTAGTTGAGATCTAGAGAATAGAAGAAGGATAACTTTGTGTCGTACATTTTAAGTTTCCAATCGTTGCTTCGTTAAATAAATTAGTTTGATTTTATCGGATTTTTGAGGTCGATCGTTGGCCACATGTCAAAGTGTTAAGTAATTTTTTGGTATCCTAGGTCACTCGAAGGTCATTTGTGTACATTTCGATTCGGTAAGAAAAACTGTACAATCTCATTAAAACAAAAGCAAAAAGGAAAAGAGAAAAATCGTCGCTTTGAAATCTCGAGAAAAGCCGCGTGTATTCTTCGGCGTGTCTTTGGTCCTTCGAGCATGATTCTTCCCTTCTTCCGACATTGTTTCCCATCGAATGGCGACGATATCGTGTCCGAGGCGTTGAAGTTAGGCGAAACGGTCCTGTGCCAAGCAATGATCGCCGACGGTCACTGAGAAAACGAGAAGAATAATCGTTGAAATAAATTTGCAAGTTGTACGAATGTGTATAGAGAAGAATATTTACGTATAGATTGACTATATAAGACAGCGTCGATTAACAATTGTATTATCGAGGTGCGAACGGGAGGGGTGGGGTGGGAGGGAGGGAGGGATGGGGGGGATTGTAAGTAACAATACTTAGGGTCTAAGCTGGAGAACATGAGAGAGAGAGAGAGAGAGAGAGAGAGAGAGAGAGAGCGAGTTCAATGGGGTGCGCGAAGGGTTAGGGAGAGAATCGATGAACAATGGAATAACGAAATCGCGTAACACGAAATTTAGGAAAGAAGTCATTTTTTATATACGTTGCACACGGTTTGCAATACGAAGAAGGAATGTATCGGGAAAGACGCGGCTCTTTTTCTGGTATGTTTTATATGTGAAAGAAACTAATAAATAACTGTAACTATTCGTCGGTGCGTTTCCTTCGATTCCTACAAATCAATTTCACATGAACAGTGTGTATACAATGCACTCGAACGAAGAATCAGATTTTTCCGTAGAATTGAAAGTCAATTGTGATTGCAATTTAATTCCCCAAAATACAAATGTCCCAATTTCCCCGAACAGTGCTGCACAACGATCCAATTTAATTCTGAAAATACACACGTCCCAATTTCCTGAACACTGCGCGAGGGTTAAAGCTCCTGTGACCGCATGACAAATCGAATCTTTCGGTCTACAGGAGCATGGCTGACGAGAAGCTCGCCATTTTCCTCAAAAATACCGAATATCGTCTGTTTAAATCTTCGGAGATGTTAAGTCGAGCCACTGCACGCTCGTGGATCTTTCAAAATCGAATTGCACGCGGTCGAATGTTGACGAAACTTATCTAAAAACTTAACTAAAAATTATTAATTATTTGTTTAGTTAACCAATACATTTCTGTTACTATGGTTCTAACAATTTGATCAACCGTATATAAAAAAGTATGAAACTAATTTTGTTAATTTCATTCATAATACGCTATCTCTGAGTGTTCCACTACGTCCACCATTTTGTATTTAATTTAGCTGTGCAAATATAATTCGTAGCCATTTTTCTTTTTTTAAACGACCTCGAAAACTACTCCTCTGAATATTCAGTCAAATATCTCATTTTTATCTACAGGGTGATTCGTACAGTCCGAAGAAATTTGAAACCAGAGATTCCTAAGACGATTCCAAGCAACATTTCCCTTTGTCAATTTGCGATCTGCCGTTTCGCTTTCGAGTTATTGACGAAAAACGCGGGCCAATCGCAGCGCGGCTGCAGCGAACGGTTTCCGGCTGGGCGTGGGATCCCACCTAGTAGGTTCCGCCCTAGTACTCCGATTGGTCCCGATTGTATCGCGAATAACTCGAAAACGAAACGTCGGATCGCAAATCGACAAAGGAGAATGTTGCTTGGAATCACCTTAGGAATCTCCTGTTTCATTCTTTGAAATTAATCACGAAGAGATTACGGTAAGTCATTGGCTTTCTTCGTGAAAAGCTAACAAAACCGTCGATGCTAAGTCGAATTAGATGACAGTGCAAGCATAAACGCTAGCAGAAGAGCAACGCGTTCGATCGGTGTAGTCCTGTTCGATGATCGTTCGCGTCAGCGCTCGGTCAGCTACATCGAGTTGCATCACCGGGAATCGGACCGCGTTCCTGAAAGAACGACATGTAATGCGCGTGCGACCGCTGCAACTGCAACAGCAACTGCAACTGCATTCGCGCACCGCCAGAATTCGGTCAAGGGTACCGCATAGGTAAATATCCTGGTGTAACGGACTTACATAACATAACGCGGTCCCGACGGACGTTCCCAGCCAACGAAATCATGGCGAAGAATGCGGCAAAAATTGGAAACCGATTCGACGCATCCGCGATAGGGTGGACCTCACCTTCCGAACGTGGCCTTTCTTCAGGGACAACACTCGGAATTTTTGGAAACACAATGGTCTCTGCAAAATATTAGATTGATTATTATTATACATTTCTATACGTCGTTGCATTTGTCTTTTTATACTGTATTAAATTTTTCCAGATGCTTTTCCAAAGGTCAATTTTTGAGATTTCAAAGTCGTGCGCCCTTTCTAAGGTGACCATGACCTTTCTTTCGGGACAACCCTCGGAATTTTGTCACTGGAAGACAAAATGGTCTCTGCAAAATATTAGATTGATCATTATTGTACATTTCTACACGTCGTTGCATTTGTCTTTTTACACTGTGTTAAATTGTAGAAAGCAAATTGTAAATTCAACTTGTTGTAATTCAACAGAGAGAGAGTGTTCAACATTCTTTTCTGAAGGTTAATTTCTACAGATCTCAAGGTCAGCATATTATTTTATACAATTCGATATTCCGTACGACGGCTTAAAATTTCTCGCAAAAGAACAATTTCCGATCGAATTCTCTGTCGAGGGATCGAGAACTAACCAGAGACCGAATTTCGCGCACGCGAATCGTAAGAAGAAGCAGTTTTAATGAAACGGGAACTTCTAATTCGAGGATATGCCAGATTAATTACTCTGTTATCCTCTTTGTATCCCAGAACTCGCGCCAGTCGATATGGGAGCCGCGTAGATTAATTTCGAACCCCGAATAAAACGATATCCATTGCAGCGGCGCAGGATCTCGAGGCGAGAGTAATTGCAACACGGTTACCGAGCAACCCGTTGCACCTAGACGAGGTGGAATGGCGAAATAATAGGACGACGTGTGTACGCCACTTTCCTCGTAACACTTATTACCTTTCTAACCGTTTAAATTAAACGTTTCGAGCCACGGCGACCCGTTTTCCACCGGCGTTTTCTTCGCTGCGATGGAACAGCGGTTTCGAGTCGCGAATTTGCGTTCCAGGCCACTCTGAAAATTACACACAGGGATTACACAATTTCCCATATCGGGTAGGGAGGCCCCATGAAACGGGACAAGTTTCATGTTTACACCCATTAACAATTACAGTTTAACTAAAATTTTGCCAAAGCATTCTTTGCAAATCGCCTCGGGTTTTGAGAAACTGCTGTTTCACCCCTTTGCAACACAGTTTAGGGGAGCAACTCGACGACAAAGTGGAATGGCGGAAATAATAGGACGACATGTGCGGTACTTTCCCCATAATACTAATTACCTTTTCAACCTTCGAAATTAAACGTTTTGAGCCTCGGCGTCCTGTTTTCCACCAGCAGTTTCAAGTCGCGTCAATTAGCGTTCCAGGCCACTCTGAAAATGAAAAATTATACAAGTTTAATAGCTGCTGAAAATGTGGTGGTGTAGGGAAGAAATGAAGAAAGGGAAGGGAGCGTTTCAGCCTGGGTCTGTTAGAGGATTTGTCGGTGAGGCTATTTAGTAGGCCCTGTCTTAGACGTTGGGATATCAGAGGGTCGTTAAGGACGATTGTATACGAACCGGAGGCGGATCAGGTACTAGCGAGAAAGTCGTCGAAACTGTCCATCCGTTGGCGAGTGTAGGAGGTCCACCCTCGTACAGGGATGCCAGAATTCCCCGCGTCAATTAGCGTTCCAGATCACTCTGAAAATTAAAAATTATACAAGCTTAATAGCGGTTGAAAATGTGGTGGTGTAGGGAAGAAATGAAGAAAGGGGAGGGAGCGGTTTTACTTAGTAGGCCCTGCCTTAGACGCTGGGACATCAGAGGGTGCTTAAGGACGATTGTATACGAACCGGAGGCGGATCAGGTACTAGCGAGAAAGTCGTCGAAGTATCCATCTGTTGGCGAGTGTAGGAGGTCCATCCTCGTACAGGGATTCCGGAAATCCCCATATCGGGTCAGAAGGCCCCCGAGACGTTCCAGGTTTGCTCTAATTAACAATTGCAGTCTATTAATCCAACCAGAAGAGGTGCTGTGATTCTCCCAAAGCGTTCTTTGCAAAGAGTCTTATTTGTTGAGAATCTGTAGCGAGAAAATGTTCGTATTTAGAAAACAAGGAATGCGACGAGCTATATTTAGAGTAGCAAAGATCAATATGTTCTAAACTAGGATGGTTTATTATTGGTTGATTCGATGCAGAGATATTTACTGAAGGTGTAGGATCGAGTCCGCAGCACATGTACAAAGTTGCTGCGTGCCAGACACGTGATAGATGCAAGGTTGCAGCTCTGCCGGACTAATCGACTACCTAAGTGATTCAACCAAAGCGATTACCGCATACATACGTTTACAGCTATTAACTCAGCTCATTGAACGCGTATTAGTTGCACGGGTCTGGGACCTGTCTTCCCTTACAAAACTATATTGCCACCTGATCTTTGAAAGACGTCTGACGCAACCTAATCGTCACCCTAACTTCTCTAGTCCTTTGAAGCTGTTTTAATTCTTAAGTTAATTAATTCGTTTCTTCTGGCTCACAATATTTTCATGTTTCTTTTACGCATACGCAGCTTTGTTTTTCTTTACAATTATTCGTCTTGACGTCGGCGTTAGCTTTTTATCGACTTCTCAGGTACAAGCCAAACGATGTAAACATTAATTTAAATAACAGTGTGGCAATTTTTCTATAAGTTTCTATATAAATTGTAAGTTTCATATATTGGTTCCTAATGGTCCAAACGGAATAGAAACGTTATTAACCTGAGTTAATCTACAATGTTCCTTGTTTCATAACGCCACGTGTGCCATAAATGCATACAGATCCGCAGTTTACCGATAACAGGAGAATACTACATATAATGCTAGTCTCTTTCTCGAAGAAAGCTCGAGAACCGATTACATTGAGTCACGCATATAATGAATGGCGTTAGATCATCCCATAAGTCGTGTCTTTTCTCGACGCCAGCATTAAATGCATAATACTACATGCATTTTGTTTTTTTGTCTCAATTATTGTCGGACCATTCTTCCTAATGACATACTTCCATCTTTAGACCAATTTCTTAATCTTATTCTCAAGCTTTTAATTGTTCTATAGCAAACGTTGATTAACTCTAGATTTAATGGACATGTCAAAACGGCGGCCACTTTCTTGCACTCGAAAAATATTCTCTACGTACTAATAATAATAATAATAATTAATATTATTGCCACTAATTTTTTAACTATCCTCGAATATTGTCTGTATAGTGACAAGAGGATTTTCGAAAGGCACAGCCCCCATAAAAATATATAGCGTAAACAAAATAGGAACATTTGTATATCCGAAACGCGATAAGGACGCGACTTATGGCTTGCGAGATGATCCGATAAATTCGCCAGTATTTACACCGACCTGTTGCCACTTATCCGATAGCTCAGGTACTCGGCAGTGATTACTAGTCTGCCGGATCTTCGAGCGTTTATGGCAAAAATGACTAAGTGATACTAACTCTTCATTAACGACTCTAAATCGTCAGCTTTTCTCTGTGATTAGAAGTTTCTTCTGTACAATCAGTGTTGCGCGATGTCTCACAATAATCCACACTCTTTGCAACAAACTTGCAGACTTTAGATTAGTACAACAAGTACACGAGGTGTGTCGTCCTTGAAGGGTCAACCCTTTCATTCAACTCTCAACGTTGCATACAAAAATTAATACATTAATACAGGATTTAATTTTCTGGAGAAAATAGTTAATTAAACCAAACCAACAAACGAAAATACATTGCTATTTTCGTCTGCTACTTATTCCAATCTAGATTAATAATTTCTCTTAATTAACAATGTTTCCCCAGAAACCATCAACAGATTCCAACCATACCGTTCCTGATCGCGGGTCAATGTCAACTCCCACGCATTTCAATAGCCTCCCATTCCCGCCCTCTGCACGCAGAGACTTGTCGCCAAGGCTGACCCGAATCCCATGACCAAAAAAAAAAAACAGAAATTCGCCTGACCAATAATCAGGAAGAAAGCGAAGCAGACACGCGGTGTCCGAAGGAAAGAGAGAGCCGCGTATTGAGACTGCAGGCAGAGAGTGTAAGAGAGCGAACTGTGTAAGACGAGAACCACGGCGGTTGCAACGTGACCGGCGGACCACGTGATCGAGTAGGCCAATTGGAAGGTACGCGGCAGTATGGTCACGTTGCACTCGGCGTGGCTCGTGTTTCCCCTTGCTCTTACTATCCGCGCCTCTCCTCCTCCATAAGCTCGCTTTCATGTCGCTCGTTCGCATATGCGAGCAATCGTTCCTTCGGCGTGCCGCGTTCTCGCGAATTCCGTTTGGTCGGGTTCGAATCTCTCCGAAAACCGATACCCGCGTTCCAAGCGGGTCACGGTGACCCGAGCGGGTGTTTAGACGGAAGTGCAACGAAGCGGCAACGGGTCGCGCGGGTACCCGAGACCATGGTGCCGTCCCCGTGATCCAGTACACGTAGTACCCAGCCTTCAAGAGACTAAGTATTACGCGGCTGTCCATCCGAGTGAGCGGGTCGTTCGCGGGTACCCTGTTCGCACCGTGTACCCGGCGTACCCGAGTATAGTGTCTCTCGGTGTGACTCCTTGTGTGCGTGCGTGGATGCTCCCGCGAACGAATTGCCGTTGCTGTTTCGTGATCCTGTGTGCGAGTACATACACCTGCGCCTGCCTAATCTCTGCCGCGTATGACTTCATAGGCGCGAGCGCATCCGCGCTCCTTCCTGCGTCTATCTCTGTGTGTATGTGTGCGCGGGTATATCTATAAGACAGTGTAAGTGATTACTTTCGCGTGCTGCGATAAACGAATGACGGTTGCGTCGAAGAACTCTTGGACAGATTACTTACTGCAGGTCCAGAATTGCATCCTCGCTCTGAACGAAATGTACTGGATGTGAGTATACCTTGTACCCGCGTGGATAGGCGGGTACCCTGCTTGCTGGATTGCTGGGGGATCCGGGGGGGTAGCTACCCGCCAGTGACACGCTCTTCTTTCAGTCAAGGCCTCGGGTTTTGTAGCGTTGTGTAACTTCATGTTTTACATCTTCGCGATCGGATGATGATTTTGAAGTATCGCTACAAAAATTCAAGTACTGTTATTAGACGGGGTGTTTGAAAAATGTTTCGCGAAAGTACCGAGATTCCTCGGGTCGTTTTAAGAAACTTTCCCCTTTGCGAAAATGTCGTACGCCGCTTTGTTTTCGAGTTATTAACGGGAGGACGCGGACCAATCGGAGCTGAGACACGCCCGTTGTAATCGCGGTCCGATTGGTCCGCGTTTTTCGCGAATAACTCGAAAACGAAGGGTCGAATAGAGAATTGGTAAAGGGGAAGGTTTTTTAGAATGACTCGGAGAATCAATCCTTTGAAGGACATTGAACATTTTTGGAACAACTTGTATGCAGTATTAATTCAACCCTTCGGATCTAGGGGTAGGCTTGGTTTACCAATAGACAGAGTAGAATGAAAAATAGCAAAAAACGTTCGGGGTATGTTTGACATTTGGACGATGAGACCTTGGTCTTAAAATCGCTCGTTGTAACAATTGAATGTCGAACCACGATCCACTGATAAAAGCGAACGGACCATTTTTCCATGTACACAGTTCTCTTTGTTGTTTCATGACCTAGAAATAGCACGGACAAGATAAGGATACTGTCGCGATAAACGCAACAAAATTCACAATAACAGTCACTGCGAAGAGCAATGGCTCTTCGAGCGCCGACTGTAGTTATCCGATAAACGTGACTCTTTTTACTAAACATTGAAACATTTGCAGATTCACATTTTTAATTGCAATTAGACTGCAGAATTTATGCATCTACGGCGAAAGTAAGACGATACAATTTAAAACAGTGTAAAGATCAAATAAATATTATAAAATCAATTTTCCATGTAGCTTTTGTCTCTCCATAATTCATGCAGACAATTATAATTTTTTGAAGAAGATTCACAGTCTAATTGTAACGTCTATCCCAATCAACTGCAGAAATCGATAACGACCAAGGTAGAATTAACTAAGTGAGAAACATTCGTGGAATGCGTCTGGTTGACGTAATCGATCGAGACGCATTCCAAGATCTGTTTTACCGACTCAGCGCGACGATCGAGACGGGACACCGTGTCGTAATAGTTACGTCATATGATCTATTAGAAGAAAAGCGATTATGTCAGCGTGTCAGCGTGTCAAGCACGTCGGTTCTGTTCGTTTTTGTGGCTGACACGTTAAGCGGCGCGCAATAAATCGCAATTCGGGCAGCGTTCGGTACCGTCGGTCACCGGTGACCGACATTGTTGATCGTGCGACCCAGTGCAGCCGATTGACGGTCCAAGAATCGCATGGCGTTGTGTCGGTAATATTCATAGGTCATGGGATCCACCCGAGATTTTTCTGCTTGCGACGTGGCGTGGTTAAACAATATTTAATTACGTCTCTCCGGGTTCCAACTAATCAGAAAACGACAATTCTCGAGCAATCGAAACTTGAGCCTTCGGACAATTCTAAATTCGTCTGGTCGATGTTTTCCGTGAATTTCTTCCAAAACGAAAGGAACCTAAAACACGTACAGATTTATGTAGTCGATTGTAATTCGAAGCAGTAGAAGAATTAGAAAATATAGAAGATCCCCAAATGAAGTCTAATGACGTCGAAACGAAGTCTACTGCACCAATAGATTTTTTACTATTCAATACAGCTAGAAAATATGAAAAGAGATTTCTATCTCGCTTCTGAGTCCTGCAATTGGTATAGAATTGTAATTTTGCATACAAATGCGCAGTCTACTGGTAATCACAATAGCTGTCCACCCCACTCCTGTCACTCCAGGCTCGATACGCAGGAGTGGGGAGAACAGTTATTACGATTATGAACATATTTCAGACGTCCTCGAAACGCAGAACGTAATAACAAAATGAAAATGTCAACAAGGGTCGCAGCTGACCCGGCATCGACCATTCGCATCACAGCCAATATATACGTGCCTGAAACGCGTTTCACTCGTGTCTACTATCGCGTAGGTCGCAATATCGATCCGCGTCACATGTTTTCCTCTAGAATTTAGCCGAGCATTCGGTCGCCATTTTTCACGAGCTGCAACACGTTCAGTCATTCGCTGTTGGAAACGTCCTGACACGTCATTGGTCGAATTCGAAAAAGTAGACGGCATAGAACCGTGCTAGACTCGATGATTCATTTATCGTCGGTCGCGATCTACGTTGCATGAAGTCTACACGAATTTCCGTGTACAACGTCTTCTTTTCTATGATAATCCTTACTGTTTTAGTTTATTAAAAATTCAGCTTGATTCAAGTCCGTCGCGAGTAGTGTCCTGTTCCATTTGGGCGAATTGTTTGTTAATAAACAAATGTTTGAGATTAGAGATGATGACAACGATTCCGTCATGTTTGTTCACGATCGTTGATTGGCTCATTAGCAGGTTCGTGCCTGCTGTGATCTCAGGAATCTGCTTTTTCAAGGAAATACATTTTTGGTACATCATGTATACTTAAAACGCACACATGCGTAGGTATCGTAAATGCAACGCGAGAAGGCATAATTTTACAAGTATTGAAATATGAAAAAATTAATTTCGAGTATAATTACCGGTACAAAAATATCGGGATAATAATTGGATAACCTTAAACAGTGGTGTTACCCGCGTATATTACGGATGCCCATCCGAGCTCGCCCGACTTCCTCCGACTGGACCCGAATCGTTTGTTACCAATGGAAGCATCTTCGTAGTGTTTCACCAATTATAAAATAAAATATGTGATATCGGTAATTAGACCGATGTCGATACAGTGTTTAGATGAATGATGAATCATCACGTAGATTTACTAGGTGAAAAATGACACCAGCCATTCGTTCACCTACATTTCTAGAGTGTCAACTGACGCGAACTTACCGGATCTCAGCCTCGCAACGCTATTCTCTTCGCATACCCTATTTTCTGTACATTTCCAGGGAGCTGCAGTTAGTCCGATCGTGTTATTCTGTAGACTGTAGATAATTAGAAACTTGACCAGCGAACGACGTCGTCGCGAATTATCTTCAAGGCGTGGGTCCGTCAAGTGTGTATACTAGGTTAAGTAAACAACCGGCGAGATCGGAGCGACGTAAACTTCGAAACCGGCGTGCGACGAAATAGGGTAGTTCTTATCGATTATCGATAATTATCGATAACTTTCGACTTATTGACAATATCGATTATTTATCGATAACTCGTTTCGTGCAATCGGTAATACGTTGGTTATGTTCGAGGGCTACTCCTAAACAAGTGTCATCATCGTCTTTCTACTTTTTTAAATTAATATTTCGTAAACGGCTAGATAATAAAATTCAATTATGTTTTTAGGCTAGAGAAATATTATCGATAATTTACCTTGTGGACATGCGACGTCGATAAATTGCCAATAATTTTATTAATAACCACACCTACCAACGCGGGAACGCATGGCGACGATAAACAAAATTCGGAAAGAAAGTTAAAAGGCTCACCGGACAGCTGGGACGCGCGTAATTTGAAACGAGCGGGAAATTCGAATCGCCGTTCATTTGACTGGCGGCCGAATAGGACAATCGAACGATTGAACGATCGATTCGGAATCGTTGACCTTGACGTCTCTCGGAACGACGGTATTATAATTATACATATAATTATATAACACGCGGCTATATTCAGGCAGGATAGGGGGTGAACGGTATATAGTTACGTGAATCGACCTGGAATTAATCTGCAGCTAACGAAGTTGGACGAAAATAAAAAAACGTATCCGGAACCGTATTGTTTGCTTTCCGTGCTGCAGACGACGCGTTCTATTTCCCGGTGTTTCGCGGTTATTCCTGGACCCGCGAACGCCCGGCTCCAAAAAACGTTCCCTCGAGAAAATCAACTGTGTTTACGGTTAACGAACTCCTGGGTTGGGTCTGCAGTGACCCGTAGCATCAAAATCGTCATTCGATGATCCAATTTCTAGCGGCTAATTCGAACCAGGTATTTTAGGCAGTTCTAACCTAAAATATTTTCATTCTACATTATCTATTTCTGCTTATGCACGCAGACATTTTAATAATTACTTGTCCTTAACCTCTAAAATTTTTCAGGTACAAACAGAGCGATGTAAAACTTGTTCTAAATAATAATTTGCGATTGGTGGAACAGAAAAATCAAGTCGTTGGCTTTAACGATAAAAATTTGTTTATAACAATAAGCTTACCTAGGCATAAAATTATATACAACACAATACAATTTATTTGATTTGATTTCTATGAAAGTAATTTTACAATTTGAATAATTTTAAAATATAATTGTAAAAAGGGTCGTTCGACTCGCTGTTTAATGTTAAATTAATTATTTTAATTTGTATCTGTTGTTTTAGTGCTCGAACATGGTCGGTGACGAGGGGAATTACTTTGCACGGAGAGCTTGATCAGAAACTAAATTAATAGAATTGAAAAATAAATTGTTTGTATACGTGAGAAATATTGTTACAATCGTATGGCATTTTTTGTACACAGTACACAATAAATATGGCCAGGAATATGACCGATGACGAGAGGAATTACTTTGCATGGAGAGCTTGTTCAGAAACTAAACGACTCTGCAGAAACGAAGCATTTTGGCGAACGCAGTAGTATAGCCGGTGCGTAGTCAGGCGTCGAATCGCCGGTTACGCGCAGTAGAATCGTCAGCGTTGGGTCAGGCGACCAGAAAATTAAGTTGTTCTATACTGTGCAGTATTTGGAGCTGAATAAAATACTATTTCAAATACTAACTAGTAACTACTCCATTTCAATTAGTGAAATTTTAAAATTAAAATATTCTAGCTTCTACAAAAAAGTTTTCGAAATAGTATTTCACGCAAAGAATTCTCAAAATTGTGAGAATTTATTGAACGTGTGATTGCACAAGTGAAAGTCAATGAAAAACATGAAATAATTTTTCTATTCCTATTAATAATTGTAATTTCATTGTAATTTCTAAGGAAATTATTAGATAACGTTACTTAAGAGGCGTTGAGGGCTCCATTAACACTTTGACTGCCATGTCACCTATATATGGGTGACAGAATTATTTGTCCTTGTTTAAAAATAAATTTGTACTAATAATATATTCGTTGCATTCAATTTAGTTGATATCTGAAGAATACAAGAAGCTTGCCAAATAACTATATAAATAATTATATTATTATAAATTAATTTAACTTTATGGAATTTTTGAGGGCGTCAGTTGGGCAGTTAACGTGTTAAAAAGTCTTCAGTGATGAATTACGAACTTAAAAAATTCTAAAATAATCGCCGGTCGGTAAATTGTAAATTTGCAATAAACAAACAATTCGGCTACTAGAAGTAAAACTATTTTAGAAGTACGGGAAAGTACATTGAAATAAAATAAGACTGTCGACTATTCAAATCCGATCGCTTGGTTCGTTTCAGTGATTCGATTCGCTGGAACAATAAATTGTTTCAACCACGCACAAAGCGGGGTCGCTTCCCGTCGCTATACTTTCCGAAAATAAAAGTAACGGGGGATTAGTCGAGGCAATTCGAATTATCATTTCAAACGTGTCCAAGTTCGAACTTCAAACAAAGCCGGGGCCGGTTGTCCTCGCAAGGACTCGTCGTCGATCGATGTCGCGAGTTTCTTTCTTTGTCCAGGGACGGAGGATCCGAAAGATAAAGGACAATCTTGCAAATTGAATTGGTGTCGCTCGGACGAGCCTCGCCGCAGATTTCTAGAATCACCATGCGGATTCTCTCGGCCCGCGCGTAGAACCTCCACGATCCTGTTTTCGCGCATCGATCTCTTTTCTTCTCCAGTCGATTCTCCGGTTTCGCCGCGATGATACTCGATTTTCTTTTTTTTTTTTTTTGAGTATTCCCAAGGAAAGACGAGAGACACCACCACACACCCCCGCTCCGTTTAACTCGATCGATCCCTTAACAACAATTTCACTCTTCTCTTCGACGAGATTTCGATGATTCAGAATCTCCTTGTAATTACGTTAAATTGTTCAAACTGTGAGCGGGACAGATGAATTTGATACATCGCCTAATACATCGTGGGGATTCTCGCCCAAAGTGAATTGCCCCGGAGAATTTGCTCTAAGGCCTGGGGCTTGAAATCTGGGTTAGAACTCTGTCCTATTCATTTTCTAATTCACTCGGATCGTCCGCAGTTAGCTCTGAGCTTCTGGACAATCGCTCGGTCGAATTTTGGTTAATTGTTAACGATGTAGGATCTCAGGGAAAAAATGAGGGGCACAGATCGACTACCGCACTGACCCACCGGAACCTACCCCCCATTTCCCAATTTCCTAACGTATATTTGGTCTGGGGGTTACTGATCTCACGCTTGGTCATTTTGATAATGACACTTGCCCCCGAATGTCCCTTACTCTCGGCGGTTGCTTGTCTGCGAGGTGAATCTTAGAGATTTTGGAAAATGTACGAGGTCTTTGGAAAAAGCGATGGCAGGAATGATTCTGAGAAAGTTTTTCCTTTGCGAAAATGTCGTACGCGGCTTCGTTGCCGAGTTATTAGCGAATAACGCTGGATTCCACGGTGGGCGTGGTGTCCCTCCGAGCCTGGCGTTGCCGTTGGTTGAGTACGTCACTGCGATCGCGCCTGGATTGGTCCGTGGTTTTTCGTTGATAGCTCGGAAACGGATAGTCGAATCGAAAATCAGAAAAGGGGAATGTTGTTTGGAATCGTTCGAGGAATCTTCCGTTGCAAGGAACATTTTTGGGACAGCTTGTGTAAACCTGTTGGCGATGGATTAATTGTTAGTTGGATTAACGACGTTCTAATAATATTATCGAGAGATATAGAGAGGTTCATAGAATCTGACCAGCGAACGGCTCGTTCTCAGGTGTACCCTTAGTTGTACTTACAGTGGATCCTCGCGAGGCATACTTATCTTTCTCTTTTCCAAAAACAGCGAACAGATTCAATCGACGGAACAGTGAGAGATCGATCGAGCCCGCTGGCGACCTTGATGACCTAAAAACCGACTGCTCTCCGGCAGAATCGATTCGCGAGGATGACGGTGCTCGGAGGCTGAGGGTACTGTTTCGTCCAAGGTCGCGGGGAACATATTCGCTACATTGGATCGCCTCTTCTTTCACGGAAGAGGAAGTCCCATAGACAGAGGCAGACATACAGAGAGAGAGAGAGGGAGTTCCAAGTCGCAGATGACTGTCCAAGAAGGACTAGAAAAAGGGAGCGGTGTGACGAAAACGCTACGCGAAGATCACCTGTTCTTTGACGAGTAGAAAGTCCCAGAGAGAAGAAGAGAGAGAGATTTTTGAGTTGCAGAGATCTGTCCAACAAAAATTGCAATAAGGGAGTGGTGGGAAGAAAAGGCTG
>CM052087.1:12198994-12232090 GCA_028453745.1 Agapostemon virescens
AAGTTTGTTTAAGAATGAGAAAGTTTATTTCGCCTGCTTGTGAAAAAAAATTAAAATTAAAGACAGTTCTGTTCCATGTTGTGAAGAAGGTATGGATACAGAAATCACAGACGATAAATAGAACTATCTGAAATACCGACATCGGCTCAAAACCAGCGGTCAAGTGATCAAGTAGTCAAATAGTCAATTGATGAAGTGGTTAGTGGTCAGTTGGTGATTAAAATGATGAACTATTTAACTGTTTGAGGTACGATGGTGTTAAAAGATATACTATGCTTATTGTCATAGAACATGGGGCCAGTGTCATCTGTCGGTTGGAAATCGTATTGGTTAGGTTTACATAGTGATTGTTCACACGATTTCAGCGTGACCACCTTCAATGACATCATTAAATAAGTATCATAATTTGTCGCATGGTGTGTAACATATTGTACTTCTTACGCGAGGACTTTACCGTAGAGATAAAGTCGGATAACGTTGCCCTGACAGAAACATTCCTCTGTACTTATCGGACACCCTTTATATACTGTGTAGGTCAATTTAGTTAGTGCATCTTACCACTAGATGGTTGGAATATCTTCATACGAGTAAGCTATACAAGCAACAATCGAAATTGTACGTAAATTTTTCTCGCATCCTGTATCGATGGATAGATTGTTTGTATAAGTTATTTCTATCCGCTATTCGAATCATCAATAACAATGAAAGAGGGACACCATGTTTCCATTGTAACTAACGACGATTCTGTCCATGAAAATGGAGAGGTAAATTTATGCAATTGCTTAGTTTTTACTGATAAATGTCGTAAAATCTATGAATTATAAGCTTTGATCGGTATCCTTTCGCAAAGGAATTATTGGCAAACCTAACCTCTGAACTGTAAGATACATATTACGAGGTACACTCGCTAGCATTGATATTCGGACACTTAAGAAAATGATACTTTTTCTTTTTTAATATTCGATCATATAATTCAGGTTTTTCGCAGAACTTGAAGCAATTACTTTCCTACACGTCATGGAAAGAAACTTAAAAAATATTGAATCTAGTCCGAAATTGAGGGAAAATAGTAGAGTTGTTTTTCTCAATTTTGTTATGTGGGTTTATATAAAAAATTGTTTAAATAATCTGTTGATAATTCAAAATTGAAAGGTGTAAGAATCCTTGAATTTATTAAAGTTGAAAGCCAAAAATGTTTACCATCTTTAAACGTTTGCAACTAAGTTGTCATCTTTGTAACAATGCCCGAATATTAATACTAGTGACTACATATAAAAAATGCGAATATTTATTTATACTCATATTTTCTAGATATATCATATTTAGAGAATATAAACAAAACATTTCCTCTGTATATATGAAATGTAATTAATCTTAAATGATTGTACATTAATCAGTAGCATAAAGTTACAAACAAAATTGGCATAACATTGTTTATACAATTGTGCTAGGTCATTAGTACAAAGGCTTCTCCAGCAAGGCAAAAGCTATGTGGATGGCTGAATAGAAACTTACGGATAAAAATGACCGATGGTCGAATCTTAACAGGGGTGTTCTTATGTACCGATCGTGATGCTAATGTGATATTAGGATCTTGTTCAGAATTCCTATCCGAGGAACATACAGAGGCGAGAACTCTGGGTCTGGCAATGATACCTGGTAGACATGTTGTATCGATACACCTTGATGCCTGAACAACTGAAGCCTTTTATATAATCTGTACATAACTTGATGTTCTTGATGTAATTCTTCTCCCTGATCAAATGACCCTTTCACTTCTGATACCTTTTGTTCTAAGTAATTTTATTAAAATATATATACATATAATAATAATATGTAAATTCTATGTTTTAAACACCGAGCGAATGGAAAGACTAGTGTTGTACTAATTTGTAGGTTCCTTGTCATCCTCTGTACGCGCTGTAAAAATAAAAGTCAGTGATTTTATATGGAACAATGAAGATATTTTACTTACTATTCTTAATACACTCTGTGTGTACATCATAATACTGTTGCTCGAGTACTGCAATGCGTTCGATTTCCTCTTGTATACTTTTTTCAATGCTTTGAATTTGTGTAGAAAGAGTGAAGGACAGACTGTCCATATCAGAAAGATAACTTAGATCTGAAGCTGCTACAGCCAGCTTATGTACATATTGAATATACCCTGTTAATTTCTAAAGATGAATTATATTACATATTGATGCTAGAAATTGAAATGTGTTACTTGAAACAATAGAAGATGCCCAACCAAGCAATTCGGACAATTATAAAACTTCTTAAGAGACAACAAAATATTTCAATCTAAACTTCAAAAATTAAATACATTAAAAGTGTTGGAAATCTTCCCTTGTCAGTCTGTTTGCTGTTACATTTAATGTCTCCTTTTTATTTTGTACTTCTGTTCTTGTTTTAGCTATCAAATCCCAATGCTGGTCGTTGACATGATACTCGAGTGTTTCATTCAATAAGTTAATCAATGTATTCAGCAAACTCCTGAAAAGTAACTTGAATCAATGTCATGAATTGAACTGACTGTAAAAATAAAGTACTAACTTGTATTCGTTACTTATTCTTATTACTGCCATATATGCAATAATTATTGTTCGAGTTGCATTGTTTATAGACTCTACGATCGATTGTTGTATCATATACTCGACTGTTAACTTTTTAATATCTGGAGGTTCGAGATTTAATTTATCAATTTCCGTCGGCTTATTAGTCTCCGAGTGATCGAATAGAAAACTCGAAGCATACTGTGAAATGAATATGTAATTAATTTTGAAAGTTGCATTCGTAAATATTTTTTAATAAAAACATTTACCATCGTGGGCGCAGCCCTTTGTAACAATGTTCGAACAATTTTCCGCAATATCATGATTCAATTTTATGAATGAAGCAGTGTTATCGTAAAGTTATTTGTGAGATTCAAATAAAACCCAGCACAGCAATTGTATTCTTACTGTCAGAATACCTTTCTGAAAGACTAATTATTGCGATTGAATTGTATCTTTGCCAAAGATACAATATGCAATGTGCTTTCCTCGTGCGACTGCAACTAGAGCCATCTGATAGCGAAACGCTGAAATACTTCGGAATATTTAAATTGTATGTTTCGAAAGAGCATTTATTCATGAATAAAAATATCTGTCTAAAAATACCGACACCCTTATGTAGCCAAAAAAAAATATTGAGTACTTAGAAGAAATGTGTTTTATAAATTTATTATAGTTGTAAATACCAAATGTATAGTACAATGATCATTTATTAAATTGAAGGTGATATCAAAGTTTTGTTGAATTTTAAACTTTGTTCCTTTTTCTTTTTTAACTTGATCAATTCCGATATCCATCAATAATTTGAATACAAATACCTGCTGAAAGTAACGTATCTCAGTAACGTGTATAAATATATAAACATCTATTTCCTTAATAATATGTACGTATATACGATTTGTACATAAATAATAATAGTAATACTGCCTTAAACAATCGTGTAAGATAAATAAGCATTCAGAAATGAATTTCTTTGATCAAATCGAAAATGTTACGTCTAATTTATAGGAAGACTTTCGTATGATAAGGTGTGTGTGTGTGTGTGTGTACGCGTTCCTTGTAATTGCAAAATCCAAAAACATTGCACTGATTTATGTTAGTATTTACTTCATTAATATTTTACACACATATAACATAATCGATAGGACTTTCAATTACAATGTGTATCCGATGGAATGGTTCGAATTGAAATTGTCGAATTTTCGAATAACACTATTCAAAACGAATTTTCCCTCACTTAGTACCCTACAGTAAATAGTATACATTTAAACAGTTACAAAATTTGAAATACAATGATCATACTCCGAAGTAAATTGCATTATCGGTACAATGAAGCGTACGTACGATTCACAGAAGTTAGGCATCTTGCAACGAGGATTCAATCGAATAGGAATGTAAAAAACAATATAGAATAAAACATTATATTGTTATTGACAAAGATATCGCCTCGTATGTATGCATGTAATTATTACGTTTGATCCTAGACGTTGGTAAATAATCAGTTTTAAGCTATAGCGTACAGTATGTCTAAGAATATAGTATCAAGAAGTATCACAATTAAATATCGTGTCCGCAATAAATGAAACCCGACCGAGCAGAATACTTTTCGTCATTTGTAAATAATGACTCGATTGAGAAATTTTTCTCGCTGTGAACGACTACGTTACAGGATAATATGAATTAGCCTGCACTTGACTGGCACTTGAAACAACAAAAATCCGTTATAAATAATGTGGTCGGCTTTCGTTTTATAGTTTTCATTTTTCTATTTGTGACGCTGTGGGATATCGATTCGAATACTTTTTTGCCCGTACGAACGAACGAAACCGGCTTCAGTTAAAGCCTTGTACAAACGTGTTTTAATTAAATAGAGCAACGCTTCGACACGTCCACATTCACGACGTAGTAATTTGTCCAGCGTCGATAATACAATTTCGTGAAATTTGATTTAGAGTCCTTTAAATGCATCTCGTAAACCTGCCCCTACAACGTAATAAATTGCCTAACTTATCAACCGAAGCAAAATCGGTTAATAATAAAAAGACACTTTCTTTAAATAAATTTCTTCTCTTAAAGTTCTTGGTGCACCTCTTCTTCCTGGGCACTTTCTTGACTCGACGAAACCTCTTCGTTTTCCGGCGTCATGTTCTCCGATGTCTCCGCCTCTATTGTCGGCTCTTCTTTCGTGTCTGTGGTATTCGTATTCGTATTCGTATTTGTGTTCGTGTTCGTGTTCGCGTTCGCGTTCGCGTTTTCCGTCTGATTCGTCGCGGATTCTTTTGGTCTCCACATTTTCGCTTTGTTCAGCAGATACTTCACTTCTCTGTCGAGCACTGCCATTTTGTTTGCGATGTCGCGAACTTTGTACTTCAAGGGTTCGTGCGGAGCCGTCTGGTCGTAAAATTTCACAACATTGTCGAAATAGTCCTGCAAAATAACATATGCATGGTTTCATGAAAATTCTTATTATAACGTACACTTCAATTAATTCCCACAAAGCCATCGTTCTACTTCCAATAATTGTAAAATAAAACATCTGAAACCGATCATTTCACCGGCTATGGTAAATTTAGCCTTAACATCCGCGATTTCTGAACACGAATACTTTACCTGAGTCTCGTTGATTACTCTATCTAACGTCTCAATCTCGACATCGGTAAAGATATCGCTGGTTTCATTCAGATTACGCGTTTTATTCAGAAACGCTACACTAGCGCTCAGCATAGAGGTCATGCGTATCAACACTTCCGGCCGTTCTCTGTGCTCGTAAACACGCTCGTACATATCCTTGGTCAGCTTCTGTAGTTTGGCTAGTTTCTCTTCGAACACTTCTGCGAGCGCGGTGAACCCGTCTTCGTACAACCAGTCGGATATTTCCGAACACGCTTTTAATATATTTTCTGTTTCCTGAGGAGTACTGGCGACCATATACTCCTCGGACTCTAATTTCTGCTGCGCATCGATTATGAACGTTTCCAAGTTGTTCAAAGCTGTCTCGCGTCTCATTTTTTCAGAGTCGTATTCGTCTAAACGACGTAATCTGTAAATGCATGAAATTCACAATTTAATAATTAAAAAACATTTTAAAAGAATCTCGGAAAATTAAAATTGATTTGAATTCATAGGCACATATTAAACTTGATTTCGTCCCTAACTACGTGCAGAAAATTAATCTAAAATATAATATTGCTTGGATTAATTTACTTTTCACGCGTCTCCGCCATTTTATCCCCGGATAAAATCTGTGGTCCCAGTTTGTTTTCTACGGCCATGATAGGCTCTTTAATTGTTATGATTGTCGACTTTCTCTCTTTCTCTGTCTTCTCAGTTTTATTCGCCGGTTTTTCCTCAATGACCGTGGACTCGTTTTTCTTCTTAATCTTATCCTCAGTCTCTTTTGGCGCCTCCGGAAGTTCCGGCTCTTCGTGAACGGGTTTCACGTCTTCCTTCAATGGCTCCTCCGGCTTCGTTTCTTTCGGTTTGTCCTTATCTTTGTCTTTATCTTTATCTGCCTCTTCCGTGCCTAAAATGTACGAGTTACGTTCATGTCACTCGTTTCACGCCTGTTGTGAATTCAATGGCAAGAGAACAATGAAATAGTATTATTGTATTTAGAAATGCTTGCAAGAAATGGTTCTAGATTTGATACGTATTCAAGTTTCTCTTCACCAGTCATTTCCAGAACAGAAAATACGAATCGTTGCAGAAAAAACTTAAAAGAATGGTAATAACTTGATACAACGAATTGCTTTGTAGTCATGATAATATAATTAGAGCATCATTTATTGCAAAGCATTCAGCACAAACCTGCAAAAAGTTTACTAATAGTTGAGACAAGTATTGAGAAAGTACCCTCTTCTTCATTGGGAGCTGGACCTGCTTTTTCGAATACTAGTTCTACATTCACCAAATTAAGTATCCCACTGTCGTCCATAGCAAAGTGAGCTTTAATTCCTTTACTTTCTGCTCCTTCCTTCACATGTTTTTCTAATGCTTCGGTCACGCCAGATAACGTTATAGTAGATGTATGTAGGTTGCTGATAACACTGAAACCGAAATAGTGTTTCATAAATGCATATAAACTATATATTTGCTAGCTATGATGCGTTAATACTGCGCGAAAATACTTACGCTACTTCGTGAGGAGGTAAATACTCCAGTTCAGCATAATTAATATGAAACTGGAAGTTATCTGTGAGTTTGTTGAACGTTATTATTTTCTTTTGCGGGTAAGGATTCATTTTACCGAACAACGACCTTTTAATCTGAAAGAAACGCGTTCATAACGATTCATACGGATTTTTCGCGAAATTGGAAACGTTGCTGAAGTTTTTCTTACTTGTTTCACTTTGTTATCAACGATTCTATCGAAAACTACTTGTATAGGGAAAAGTACTGCATCTTTGGTAACAAACTTCTTCACTTTGAAGCCTTTACTATGATCTGCAGCTTTGTATACTGCTCCCAATGCAGCTGCCTCGTCGGTATTGATGTTCTTCGATAATTCTACTGTTAAATACTGACTCAATTGTTCCTGTATCTTTGGCATTCTAGTACCTGCTCCAACTAATACTACTTGAGTCACGTCATTCATCGCCAATTCTAAAATAAATCAAACACATATAAAACACATACATGGGTTCAGAATAAACGTATACAACCTGCTATACACATCAGTTGTTTTAACGTGCGGCGATTTTTAGCAGTATACATTTGTTCTAAACGTATTGCGGCAATATATCTAGTAATTGAGACAGCAATTACGTTGTTGAATGGTCGCTGTACGTTAAAAAAAAGACGGATATATACAGTACGTCTAAAAATCTTAATGGTAACTGAATCACAGCTTCAGGATACCTGACGTTTTTAAAGCCATCTTAATAGGCTCCGCCACTCGCTCGAATAGATCGGAGCAAAGCTGCTCCAATTTTTCCCTGGTTACTTGCACCCTGAAGTCAACCTCATCTATAAGTCCTTCAATCTGGGCATAATGGTCTGTGTTTGCGCTCAGCACGTTCTTAACACGACCAGCCTCTTTAAAAAGCTTCACCATGGCTCTCGGATTACTAAACACCGAATTCGATGTTTTATTTAAAGCATCAAACTCTTTGGCCAGGTAATCACGTAATCTAAGTTGCACCTCCAATCCTCCCAAAGTACGATCGTAACCAACACCCAAGACACTGACATGAGAATTCGTTTCAGCGAATCCCTTCTCCTTTGTCTTTATGTTTTGATAAGCGACGAGTGTCGCTGTCGTACTGCTCGCTCCCATATCGTAAAATATCACATAGTGAGCGTTGTTAGTTATCTCTTTACTTCGGAATATCGCGTAATTTAATGCGACGGCGGTATAATCATTAATTAGCTGCAATACTTTGATTTCTGCGAGTTCCGCGGCTTGCAAAAGTGCCCTTCTCTCCACCTGATTGAAAAACCCTGGAACGGTTATCACCGCTTCGCTGATTTTCTGACCGGCCGAATTCTCCGCCAATTCTTTTCCCTTGTGTAAAATTTGTGCAAGTAACTCCTCTGGTGTATAAGTTATGTTTTCAGCCAGTTTAAACGCGATTGTGTTCCGTTCTTCATCGGCAATGATATTGTAGTAAGGAAATCTTTTCATATAAAGCTCGACCATTGGATTATCTATTGACTTTCCTACAAGGTCTAATATGTATGAAAAACTACTTTGAGGTGACCTAATTCCTACTACTTGAGCGTCTTCTCCAAAAGTTCTTTCCCCATTTCGAAAAGCGATTGTAACAGGTGTTTTCCTCTTTGACTCTTTGTTAAGAGCTATTTCCATAGGAACGCCAGGCTGTAATTGATATTGTATAGTGTGCTATCAATGGAACAAATAATTTAAAAAATTGATCAAAGTATTATATTAAATGAATTGCTTACAGATACAATGGCAACTTTCATTGACTCGCTGCCTATGTCAATACTCATAACAGCAACTCCATTGGTGGTATCGATAAAAATTGTAACAATAATCAATAGTAACCAAGCGATGCGCATCCTTACTTCATTTAGGTTCATCTGAAATCAAGAAGAAACAAACATTAACAATTTCCACCTTCTTTACGACTTTACTTATTTACAACAATTGATTATCACAGACATATTCAATGTAAACATTATGACATCTACAATATAAAACTACAATAATATACGATTTTGATTAATTTGATTAATTGAAAATGAAACAGAACCTAAGTTTTATATGTATTCTTTATTATATACTTCACGCGAATGTTCAGCTGAAATCGCAAAAACCTTTTGTTAAGTGGAACGACCGTAGAAAATATCAATGAGATTTCACGTGTAAATCCAGAAATAACAACATCATAGAAGGAGAAGTATTTCGCGGCGAGGATTCGAAGGAACTTGCGAACCGGATAGCGCGATGAATAAAAGATGCAAGTGCAATTGACGATCTGCAAATGGTAGACAGAAAAAACGTCCGTGAAACGTTTTTTACTTGGATAAACTGTGCGTAAACACACGTTAAACGATATTTCTATTGGGGAGATACTCGCATAGGAACTTGGTTATAATAGCCGCGGCGAACCGAGGCAACGAATCACGTATAACGATGTCAAATACCTTTCGGTGGCACTCACTTTTTATGTCTGTATGAAACAAAGCAACCGGACAAAATAATTACGAGTTCTCTAACACCATCGAGCATGTGTACACGCTCGTTTCAATCTTTCACCAACGTAAGAAAAAACACGATGCGCTCCCCTGTAAAACGTTTCGTCAAACCGAACACGGGCCATATGTTTGTGTGGCACAACGCGATTGGTAAAATAAGATGGAAGAAAACGCTCATATTGGTCCGCGTTGGCAAATCAAAACCAATAACCCGATATATTTTACCCCCACCGCTGCACAGGTGGTATTTCAAAATGTTTCGGAAACGGTGATTAATTTCGGAGCAATTTTGCGGAAAATAAGAAAAGAGAGAAAACACACAGAGAGACAAGTAAAAGATATCGTAGTTTATTTTTAAAAATTTGAAATACAATTGTTTCCACGGACGTGTCCCAGAAAATGCAAAATTTATTGTATGTTTCTGCAGTGTATGCTCTGAAGATACATACACATGCGTATGTTACTGTCAGATCAAAGCTTTTGTTCGACTATTAATTAATGCGTTTTTATATTAACGAAAAATAATGACATGATCCATGAACCTCGTTATTCTACGATCCATTTCCGTATAGACACTACAACCATTTGCATTTTATTATACAGTATAGTTAGTTAAACATTAAGTTAATCTTTGTAGATAAAATACGTAAGCTTTTCGGTAGTTTTACGTCGATGAAAAACACGGTATTTCAGTATTCGAAGACATAGAACGAATTTGATTCATAAAAAGTTTTGTTTTCAAGAAAACCAAATGTGAAAAGGGCGGTCTTGAATTAAATCGTACATTTGTCGCTTATTTCGTAGCATAGAATCACCCGCCTGCCAGTTGTGTCTCTAATACTGGGACACCTTGTATGATTTAAAACAGAGGACTTCATGAACGAAATTTGTTCATATAAAAATCGGCGTTTATAATTATTTCCTCCATAGTTTTAAGTACCTTCCAGAAAAGTCTATTAAAACCAGGGGATTCTGTGCAAAAAGTATGAACATTTGTAATGCTCTTATATTTCTTGACGTATTCCAAATTTATATGTAAGCGACGCAATAAAGATAAATATATTTTGCAAGAACAAGCTTACACCAAGCCAATTGTGTTTATCACCTGAAATAATATAATTAATAATATTTAATGGTCTGGGTTAGGTCTGAGTTAATCAAAACTACTTTGGAACTAATATATCAAACCTGCAGCAATGAAATTTTCAAATAAAATCCAACTGGCTGAAATTATAGTACAAAATCCCATTACAAATCCTACAAACAGAAATACTCTTGCATTTCTACTTTGTCCTAACAGCTCCATCTCGTATGTATCCTCTCCATTTACCACACAATTGACCCTAAATAATAAAATACATGATTATGCCAAAGCCTTAAAACATATGAACAATAATATTATTGTTTTACATGATAAGTGAAAAAGTTGCAAACACTCCTAAGAGATAATATGTATTTTGCATTTCACTTGGATACTTGGCGTGTGCGTCAATAACAAACCACCATCCCATGAAGAACTGAAATAGTGAAAAATAAAAAATTTAATTGGCGGAAAATGCGGTGGTTCATTCTATTCTAACATTGAAGAGAATCTTCTGAATAGAGGAAATTTTATTCTGTTTTATTCAACACCTGTTACGAATGCAAATGTAAATGTAGATAAAAGATTTGCCAATTTAATTGTGACCATTGAAATAAGTAGAATCGAAAGGAAGCAATAAATCTTAAATAAAAATGATGTTACAAGAAAATCTAATAAATCGACGACAATTATGTGTATAATTAAATAAAACAAAAGAACGTGATGTAACGTCAATGTTAGATCCAATGAAATGTAAACTTTTGGTGTTTACCAATGTTCCGGCCACCATAGACACTATTATATTGCGCTTGCTGTCTAATTCCATCCATACATATAACGATGGTCGACAACATTCCAAACAAGACGTCATTTCGGAATATATTTTATAAAATTCGCTGCGTACTGAATATTTCGAATAGACAGCTAACCTAAACCATAAAAATGTCAACCACGACTATCATCGGACAAACCATACACAAGTCATTACAATAAAACGTTTGAATCTATGACAATTCTTTAGACTGCGGTTTCTCACTGATCCTATGTATCGTTACTTCTGTATCGACTAAACATGCATTTTAATTCTGACAATGTAGAATCAGAGAGAATCTAAAGTTGATATAGGATTCGTTCCATGTTCAAATTGATGAGAAAAAGGTGGGGATACAGAAACTCCAAACGTGAGCCACTCATCTACAGGGTGTCTAAAAAATTCAGTCGATAGTTCGGTAAAACTAATCGATTGAAAATAGTAATAATTACTATCAACTTAGTCCATAGTTTTTAGACAATAGTGCTTGTCACTAGTGAAATCATGACTTGGCAAAGGAAAAGGTTTTGGGACACTCTGTAGATCAGTAAGACAAAATAGACATACTACTGTCATCTGGTGTTAAAAAGTCGGATTAATATTATAGTTTGCAAGAAGCAGGCCGCCACGTGCTTCAACAAAGAAGCAGGTCCTCTGTTGTATGGTGTTGCAGTGTGAAATGTCAAAGACTAAACGATTCATTCGTTTGCAGTAAATTAAATAAATGAATTTGTTTGATAATGCCAGTAGATTTAGGATTCGTGGAGAAGTGTGATGCGTGGAGGTTGGAGAGCCGATTTTTTCCTAGCAAAGTCGGCGGTAAACCAGCGTGGCTTAATTTGAAAGATATTCCTGGGGAGAAGGATCTTCGATGCGAATATTGTCAAGAGCCTTGTATATTTTTATGCCAAATTTACGCTCCTTTCGAGGAAAATGAAACCGCGTTTCACAGAACTGTATACGTTTTTATATGTAAAAAATCAGAATGCTGTAAACTAAACGAAAATGGGAACATGAAAGTTTTTAGATCGCAACTGCCAAGAACAAATGAATTTTATTCACCCGAACCACCTGTCGAGGAACCTGAGTGGAGGATCGATGACAGTACGAATTTTTCGGAAATTTTGCGTAGGTAAAATCACTTTGAAGTGGCCTGTATATTAAATGAAATATTTTCAGATATAACCAAATGGGCAAAAACATGTCGGGTGTGTGGAATATATGCACCTAATCATTGTTCAAAATGCAAGCAAGTCAATTATTGTTGTCGTACTCATCAAATTTTTGATTGGAAATCCGGTCACAAGGAATCTTGTGGTACAAATCAAAGTGTAGCTATCAACAGCAAACTTTTGTTTCCTGAATATGAAATAGTAATAGAAGCCGAAGATGAAAAAGAAGATAACAATGAAATTAATTCAGATGTGGAAAAGGAAGAGATGACAAAATATGAGAACTTGTTGGAAAAAGGAGAAGCTGGTACTCTTCAAAATGAAGATGTACAAAGTGATTTGATAAGCATGGCTAATCAAAAAGAGGATGAAATATTTGCAGAGTTTCGTTCAACTATTGACAAGTATCCAGATCAAATTTTAAGGTAAACTGTTTATCCTTGAAAGAGAAAAACAGAAAAACAATTAGAAAATGTTTATAAAAAATGTAATTTCATTGTTTATAGGTACAACAGAGGAGGAAAGATTTTATACATCTCTGAAGAAAATAAAATGAATGAAGTATCAAAATGTTTGGAATGTAATCAACCTAGACAATTTGAATTTCAGGTAATACAGTGATATAAAACTTTATTCATTTTTTTTACACATTGTACACGAATTATTTATACGCATTGTAAAATAGTATCAACAAAAGCTGTAATTAATGAGCCAATAATCTTTTCCAGATAATGCCTCAATTGTTAAATTTTCTTAACTTGGAGAATACTCTCAAATGTATTGATTGGGGCATTTTAGTAATACTTACATGTACAAATTCATGCACATCCAAAAGTGGATACAGTGCAGAATATGCATGGAAACAAGACATTGTAGAAAGTAATTCGGATAAGGTAGATAACTAGTAACAGATATTTTTTTCACAAAGAAATAAAAGCATAACAACTGTTTGTAATATTGAAATATATAATAACAATGAAAATAAACTGTTTTCATTGTTTAAAAATAAAATATATGATAACTTTAACTATAACAGTATAATTATTACTTAAAACTGCAAATGTGTTTTCCATCTTACTTAATCTCGAAAAACTGTCTGTCCAATAATTTCCTAATCCTTCGCTCATAAAAATAACTACAATAATAATAATGACAAAAGGACTAGACTTTAGATATGGTTATTATATTGGCAAAAAGTAGGGAATCCTTCATTTTGATATTGGTACAAAAGAATCAGTGAAATAACCATGAGCTGAAACTTGTTTAGTGAATTTTATCAAAAGGAACTATCATAAAGATTTCACAACCTGGTTATCGCTTCGCCAAAGTTCCTACTCTTTGGTTTTGCACAAAGCAGATTACTTCAAGCAATTATACGATCGCGAGTTCGATACATATGATATACAGTTTAACGTCGGTTCCGTTTTTGTTATCACACTTTAAATTAAATGTTGTCTATCCCGGTTGCTGTGTATCGAATCAAGTCTTTGGTATAGACTAGCGCATCAATTATAAGTAAGTATATGTGATGATTATACAAATTCACGAAAAACATTTCTAGGTTAGATGGAACGGATCTTGTTTAATAAAGGGCATAGTTGGTTATAAATATTCAGAAGTTCGTGGCAAATTTATCAAGACTGTTGGAGGAATTTTTACGGAAAATATCTACCCTGCGTCAGGTGCTACTAATTTATTACACGCTTCGAATATCATATTTTTCTGACTTCTCAATCTATCCATGACGCTCACTCGGATAAATCGTAAAATCAACTGTACTCTAATCAAAACTACGTAAGCAAAAAAACAAAACATACAATGATCTTTTAATGATCGAACAAAACTTATTAAGAAACATTGTGTAACGATTATATAAAATTTTTCATGGTTATGAAGTATGCAGAATTAAAGGTATCCAAACTTTTATTACACAAACATTTTGCTTGTATCATTCATATTTTCGAAACGAACTAGAAATAATGGAGAAGTTCATAGGAGTTCACCAGCTAAAAGGGATACTAAAACATTTTCCAAGGGATATAAAGTTATCTTTTGCATACGGATCAGCTGCATTTCAGCAATTGAACAATCAGTTCAATAACATGTTGGATCTTATTTTTGTTGTTCGTAATGTAAATCAATGGCATGCAGAAAATTTAAAACTTAATCCAAAACACTATGCTCAACCTTTAAAGTTGTTTGGACACAGGGCCATTGCCAATGTGCAAGAAAATTGGGGAGCCAAACTGTATTATAATACATTAGTTAAAATGACAGGAGGATATACTATCAAATATGGAGTAATCTCTGAAGTTTCACTGATAGAAGATTTATTAGATTGGAATGACTTGTATTTAGCAGGAAGATTACACAAGCCAGTCAAAGTATTGGTGGAACCAAATGGACAGTCTCAACTACCTACAGCTTTAGTACAAAACTTACATTCGGCCGTGCACGCTGCGCTTTTATTGTTACCGCAGCATTTCACAGAAATTGATTTTTACAAAACTATAGCCAATTTATCTTACATTGGTGATTTTCGAATGACCTTCGGCGAGAGCAAAGATAAAATCAACAATATCGTATTGCCACAAATAGCACAGTTTAGAGAATTGTACAGCCCAGTTTTACAGCATTTTGAAAATTATGTGGATATTCCAAAGTTAGATCAAATGGCTGTTACCTGCCATCAAGATACAAATCCTGCTACAAAGATACACCATTTAAATCAGTTGCCTAGAACACCACAAATTAAACTTGTTAGAGCATGGACACAGGGTCCACGATCAAAGGATACAGAAGACTGTTTGCGTACAATCGCCTACGATCCTGAATGCAGTGAAATATTAGAGGAGTGCTTAAAGCAAATTGTCTGGAGATCCAGTGTCACGCAAAGTCTGAAGGGGATCGTTACAGCTGGATTGGTGAAATCCGTTAGATACAGCGGAACAAAGATAATGAAGATGTTACAGTCAGGTCCTCCAGCTAATTTGCTTCCCAAAACAGAGTTAAATCAGAATAAAGCTCATAACATAGTAGAAACAGTGAAGAAGCATGCACAGCCGAAGGAAACAGACAAGCGCATAGAGTAGTAATTACATCCCTTTTAGTTACACTTTAATTCTGTCATATGTACTATTGTTCACACAGATGTGTTTTTCAATAAACTAGTCCATGTAAATTGCGACTACTTTTTTTTTAGGTATTGTTTAATATCCTGGCGATTATTAACGTACTGTTAACGAAACGGTCTGCAGTGTACTTGCGTTTGTTGCTTTTTCTGGCTAGTATAAGTGTTAGCGGACGAGAATCATCTCTACTATCTGCCTACGTCCATTAATCCTATAAAGTATAATGCATGTTAGCCACAAAATGTTATTTCTGTTGAAAAAAATGAAATTTCTGATACTTTCAGTGTCTAATTAAATCTTGAGAACAATGGATTCTGATTCCGAGAGTCAAGACAGCGACGAGGGCCGGCGATTCCGTTTCGAAGCCACTCGGAAAGATAACGTACGACCAGAGCCGAAGCTTGGAAAACGCGCGAGATCGAAGCCAGAGTACAAATCCGATCATGACGACGCCGATTACAAAGAGAGGAAAGAGAAATCGAAGCACGAAAGCAGCAGAAGGGAACGTAGGTCCTCGAAGGAGCAAGAAACCGACGACAAGGACCTCAGACATGCTTCAAAGTACTCGAAGCACAACGTTCACGAAGTGAAGAGCTCGAGACGCGAGAGCAGTAAAGAAGGGAAGGACTACAAAAGCGCGAGGGATGCCAGCACAGACTCCAGAACGTTCGCTTTGTCTTCCAAGGAGAAGATCAGGGACACGAAGCGGCACAGAAACCGGGACCGAAGCGAGCACCGGAAGCACAGATCTCAGGATCGGTCGCACAGCAGAAACGAGGACGACAAATACAGGAACAAGTCGCATGAGAAGTACAGACACCGGTCCCGCGACAGAAGCTACCAGTCGCATAGGCAGAGGTCGTCGGACCACGGCAGATCCCGGGGCGAATTCGACAAACACAACTCGCATAAGAGAGCTTTAACGAAACCGGAGACCGAACAGCAACGGCTGCAGGAGGTTTCCTCGCCGAAGAACACGGAGCAGAACCGCGCCGACAACGAACTGCCGGCGGCAAGAGATTTGTCGGTTGAGAGTCACGAGTACAAAGAGCTAGATCTGTCAGAGTTCGATGTCTTGTCGGAGACGGACGAGAACATGTCCGAGGATTCGGACGCGAAGGACAGTTGCACGTTGTCGCGGTATCATAAAAGCAAAACGAAAAAGAGAAATTCGAACGACGGGCATGAGAACTCGAGGAAGAGACAGGCAACAGAGAACGAACACTCGGACAGCTCTCCTAAGGTAAATGCGAGGAAGGACGAGTCGTCCTATGGTTCCGGCAATAATAATCCTGGTGCCATTTCAGATTCCGCGTTTGGTGCCGCGTCGCCTATATTAACGGGATCGATCATGGAAGATCCCGACAAACGCTCCAAACCCGATGCAACAGAAAAGACGACCGAACCAAACAGTAAAGAAGGCACGTTGACCTGCGGAGAGACAACTTCGTCGTCGCACCTTGGCCATCGTGATTCCCCAGATTCCGCGAAAGCATCGTCCTCCGATGAGGACACGGCTTACGGTCCAACATTACCGCCGCAATTAACCACCGACGACCATGCGAACGACGACGCGGGATCAGCAAAAAATTCGAGCTTCATAGGACCTTGCTTGCCAGAGAGTTATGCGCGAGACGAGACCGAGAGTCTCGAAGTTGACGCTATGGATCATAACGATCAGAATGATTCCGATACCGAGATGATATTCGGTCCAGCGTTACCGCCGCATTTGCTAGAACAGAAACAAAGCAACGGAACAGAAACGAAAATTATAGGTCCCGCTCTACCGAGCGCGATTCAACCCTCCCACGACGAACAAATAGAACAATCAGACTCCGAAAATGAAGATGCGATCGGTCCTTTGCCGGTCGATCATCCGGCGTTGAGAAGTAGTTATGTTTATAAACAATTGGAGCACAGGGCACAACGAATTAAGAATGAACAAATGAACGAGGTAAGCATCGTTGCAATTCCCACACCACAGTCGAAGAAAACATTTCACGTTCGTGTTGTTGATCGTTTTAGGATAATAGTACTGCGAGTCAACGAGAAGAATGGATGACAGAATTACCACCGGCGCAAATCAGCAATCTGCAACTGGGTCCACGGAAGTTCCGCGTTAGGGCTGGTCCAGACATGTCTGATAGATCATGCTGGACAGACACTCCGGCTAAGAAAGCTGAGAAACAGAAACAAAAAGTCGGTGAAACATTTTTATTCCTTTCTCTTACCGAGGAAGATCGTCTGCTCGGGAAATCAGAAAATTATTAACACTAGGTTTTACAGCGTATATCTGCATTTTTAGCCATTTCTTTATAACATATACCCAAAGAATAAATAATTTTAATTTTGTGATTTTTAGCAAAATTGAAAAGTCAGCAAAAAGAATATACTAATTTTCGAAATTTCTGGGTCAGAGGTCTTCCCTAGCTATTTCGTACGACAGTGACGACACAACTACTTAATTGTTTTAGGAAGAGAAAACAGAGTTCTGCGATTATCAAAAGTCCTCCACGAAATTACCCGAGAAGAGTCTCGAGACCGAAGCCGGAAAAAGCAAGAAACGCGAGAAATCGCTTTTGGAGATGCATCAGAGCAAGCTTCAAAAGAAAAAGAAGGTATTTGCGTTTGCTACGAAGGATTCGGAATTTCGTTGACATGCGAACGGTGAATGAACTCTGTTGATTTCAGAAAGAAGAGAAGGAAGCAAAATTGACCGGACAACAGACGACAGTTAGAAGACCATTCGACAGGGACATAGATTTACAGGTGAATAAATTCGATCAGGCTCAAAAGAGTGCTATCATAAACAAAGCACGATGCCTCGACGATAGGTTTTCTCGAGGGAAAATTTAAGAAGTTTGTAGGAACTTTAGAAATCTTTACAAGAATTAATTTCCGCGAAGCATATACTCGTGATCTGGCTCACTGCAAGCGATATCGCTAATGAGTGCCTTCAACCATGAATAGTATCAATCGACTTTCGTTTACGATTGTATCGGATTTCATTTTTCTTCTCTTTCTCGCTTTATATAAACGGTTTACATTGTTCCATTTGTTCGCTGCTCAATCATTTTACAGATTGTTTATTGTTCGCAATACGAGATGTCATCCTCTTTAAAAGAAAAGAATGCGTACATTCCCGCATTGCGCATACATTTCTATGTATGTTCTTCAATCGACTTGGGACATGTAGAAACGAATGAATTATACATAACATCTTTCTTTTTCTTGTTTTGTATCGATTTTGCTGATAATTATTGCAACTCGGATCAGTCTTGTGTATATATGTTATACTGTAGAACTGTATTCCCTGTAAATGACTGTTCTTCATTATGTCTGATGTATATATTACGTGTAACATTTACCAATTGTAACATAAAAACATTGTAATTCACGGAAACTATACATGTTAAACGAGAATACGGAACCATAAACAACGTACATACTGTGTACGAACATTGAAGACGACATACGCTTCTCTTTTTTGTTCTTGTGTCACAGACTCGATTTTTATCTGTGATAGTTGGAAAAAAACTATGTCAATGTACTATGTTTATCGTCTAATGTAACAGTTAACGGTTGCACCATGTGTACTTTAAATATACTTTTTAAGAAAATCATTATGTACATTTCATTTGTTTAACGTACCAAATAAACGATTTTTTACTGAATTTACAACATTCGATTCTGTTCTGAGAAAAGGAAACAGTGTATGAAATTCTTTGAGACAATGTTGAATCTCAAAACGTAAGTCCTTTGTCCTAGATACGTACAAAATTTGTTAATATCCACAGCAATCATTTATTTTATTTTATGAACAATTGAAATTGTATTTTTTATCCTACAAGCAAGCCTCCCATAACGCAATTAATTCGTACACCGTTTATTTTGCGCTACTAGTTTTTGACTTATCGAGGAAAAATATGGGCCAATCACAGCGCGACTATAGCGGAAGTATCTCGACCAGACCAATAGTAATGCCTTGCTCAGCTGTAATTTTTCCCCAATAAATCAAAAACGAAGTTTTCGTAAAGAAAACAATTTTGTTTAATCCCAGGAATCACCTCTTTTAAGGAAATAAAACATTTCTCGGACACCCTATATATTGTCTTATAAAAATGACAAGATTCAATTTATTTAGATCAACGCGACACTCGGTGACCATCACAAATTTTTCTCTACCGTCATGTCAAAACGTGACAACGATTTTTGACATGCTGTCGAGGAAAAAACAGAACTTAATTCGAAGATATTTTGCATCGTTCGCGTGCAAACTTTATTTTTATAAAATATATTCTACCATTAAACTGTAACACAACTGATCTTATTCGAGGATATATTTTAGTTTGACACATTAAACATGTTACAATCTTACAGATATGGGGAAGCATAAAACGTATACATTACTTTTAACAGTCTATATGTTGGTAAGTAATCGCAATATTAAAAATGTTGACGAAGCATTTCCTATTCTGATATGTCCGTAACAAATGTACTATATATAGCAGGTTTCTGCTGTCATGTACTTTGAAATTTGTATTTCGGCCAATTCTTCGGGAAAACGGATCACCGCGCGACAGGAGCAGATTTTTCGATCCCTACCATTGAAATTCTTTATTTTTCGTTATCATGAAAATCGATGTGTCGAAAGCTGACATTTAATTGAATTTAAATTTAGCGCTTGCACAGCGTGAGCGACCACGTCCGGCAGGGCTCTGTCAGATAGCTAGTTCCGCGAGAAGATCGAGGAAAACCTCCGCATATATCTATGACATCCGCGTGACTTCACTAATCGTGTCCCGAAAAAAGTATCTCGGGCATCGTAGTGGCCGCAAGCAAATTGTTCTCGGATCTTGGTGCTCGGAGTGCTGGTCGTTATGAATGAGACACGCTGGTGAATCTGTCATTTCCTTATGAACTTTAACTCGGCGGATTAATTAACGTCGCAGTCAATCTTGCGTCGTCGTTGCAGTTTTCTACGTATCGCGAACTTAGAATCAGCGTGAACGCGTTCGCGCGAGTCGCTGTTCCCGCAACGTCGAGTAAAGAAATAATAATAATAAAAATATATAAAAAAAATAATAAAATCTTGGAAGAAAACGACGCAACTGGGAGAGAAAGAAAAAACATATACGTGCAAATGACACGCGACCTATGAATGGTGTGTGCGTCCGCGTTGCACGCTCCTGAACACATCGATAAATTACGTCTGTTTTTTCGAACCGTGCTTGTGTGTATGCGTTCGCACACGAGCGTTGCAAGCCGATCGTGCGCAACATTCTCGGCTGAATGAGAAACAAGAAAAGTGCAGCAGCAGTACGTATAATAAAAAAAAAAAAATCGTTATCCACGAGCAAAAAGAATCACGTCAGGGTTAAAAGAAATTCGTCTCTCTTTTTCTCTCTCTGTCTTTTCCCCTCTCTCTCTTTCTTTTTCTGTGCTTGTACGACACGTACCTGTTGTGTGTCCGTGTGCGCGCGTGCACACACACACACACGCTCGCCCATTGCATGCATTTTTATTCAAGCTGATTGATACACATTGAAAGACAACGCATTATTGTTGTCTACTCGGCTCTCGTGTCCGATGTGTCAAACTTCATATACGTATCGAGGCGGCGACATCTCGAAATAGTTTGGGGAACAGGTACAATTCTTGCGGGGGGTCCCCCCCGTTGTTTACAATTGTTTATCTGGCAATTAAATGACGCGGCCGTTCTGGTTACGTTAAATACGAGGTTTTGACTATGTCGCTTCTCGGCGCTCCGCGTTCGCTCGGGCCGGATTAAAAATTCCCGTACAGGTTACGAATAAGTTCTTCGTCACGCATTTAATCGGATCTACCTTGCGCCGTAGATAATGGAATCGTGCGAATAATTATTTCTTGACGGATTGAGCATGGATTTTCAGTTTCTAGATCGTTGTCAACGATAAACGCGCGACGAGGAAATATGCAAGTTTGATATCTCTCTGCACTCAAATGGTGAATCTGAAACATTAATAGACATTGCAGTAACATTATTCAAAACAGTTTTTATTCTATGTCAGTATTCCAGTTCAATATGTATTCTATAAATTGCTGAAAATTGAAGTGTTTTATGAAGAAACAGATTCAATTTTATGCGTTTGCTGTGAAAAAGACTATGTAGAATGAAAATGTTCTAGGTTGAAAGAAATGTCTTAACTCTTTGAGGCATGGGTGGTATTAAAAGTGTCCCACTTTTCTAACGTGCGAAATTACACAGTGGGATATTTTTTTAGATATTTTTTAGATGTATTTAATGTAATATACAATGAAAAACGTTTACTTTTACAGGACATTGGTATCCTGCCCCATGTAATGGAAATATTTTTGTCCATCATCTGAATGTTATGTATAATGAGTTGCCCGAGGGAGTATTTGGTGGAATATTAAAATTACCAGGACGGAGGATACTTGCAATATTTTAAAACATGAGACAGTGTTGCTTGAACCACCAACTTCAGCTATGGTTTCTGTTTCTTATCTTTTGCGTGATGTGCAACAGAGCAGACATTCTAGTATTTTCTGCAGCCGCCAGGCATCAGATAGAAGAAGAATTCGGCGACATGCCAGCTAGATTCGGTGGTTTGATACCATCTGAAGGAATTAGGGTATTTATCATATGCTTCGGATATGTGGTTGATCAACTTAATAAAACACTTTTGGAATATATCAACTTGCCGACCACTGAGTGTATTTTGTTGGTTTTGTGTCCAGCATTGAAGTAAAATATTAGAGTTGTATACTTGAATTTATAATATTAATTTGGTTGTACATTCCTGTGTACATTTATCATTTTAAGACATTATACTAATACTAATTACAGCTACAAAATTATAAATGTTATTGCTTGCATGATGTATGCATTTTTATTGAGTTCTGTTGCACTGGTCAGCTATGATCACCTTATTGGAAAGCTTAGTGTCGGTCAATAGTAACTTCCATGGCAGTCAGTGTTAAAAAACGATTGACCTTTTCTTTGAATTTCACCTAATTATCAATTACATTGTATAATGTAATTGAATAATAATCTTATTAGAATTCTGAATTGTATGAACTTTTATTAGGGTATGGTGGTATATGCAGATCCACCTACGGCGTGTCATGAAATACAGGGTCATCCGAACACTACCAATTATAATGGTAATTGGATAGCTTTAATTGCTCGCTATAATTGTAGTTTTGAAATAAAAGTTCGAATGGCACAACAAGCTGGATACGATGCTGCAATTATACATAATATGAACAGCAATGACTTAGGTAAATATGTTCATTTGCAGTAATGTACAATGTATATAGATTCAATGAAAATTGCTCTGATTGTATTGGAATATATTTTCTATTGTTCAACCATAAATATGTAATGTGTTTTGTTGTAGAATCAATGTCAGCAAAAGATCCAGAAGGGATTACGATACCATCTGTGTTTGTCAGTGAGATCACAGGATTAATTATCAAAGAAAATTATTTGTACGACGAGTTGTATTTTGTACTAATTAATGACGACACACCATTTAATATGACACATTTACTTCTGCCTGTTGCTATTGTTGTTGGACTATGTTTTCTAATCATGGTTATTTTTATGGTGAGACCATGCAACATTTATTAATGCTATCACAGAATTAATTTGTTATGCTTTTAAAAAATGTGTCAGAGCATAAAGTGCTTATCTTTCGATTATAGATTGTTAGATTAATCAAGGATAGAAGGCAACAAAGAAGGTATAGGTTGCCGAATTCGAGCTTGAAGAGAATTCCTACGCACAAATATACCAAAGGTGACCCATATGAAACATGTGCTATCTGTCTAGACGATTACGTAGATGGAGAAAAATTACGAGTATTACCTTGTGCTCATGGTTGGTATAATTTAATTCAAACCTTTTCTAACAAATGAAAGAATAACGAAGACACAAAATAAATGCTTCCAGCTTACCATACGAAATGTATCGACCCGTGGCTAACGAAGAATCGGAGGGTCTGTCCAGTTTGTAAACGAAAAGTTTTCACCGCGAATGAACAAGTTGTTACTGACGAAAGTGATTCCGATATTGACACTGACGATACGACACCTTTAATTCGTGACGGTCACCAAGGTAGTAGACGCTAAATTAGCTCTAACAGCTGTTGCCTATCTTTTATGATTACCAGACTGTGGATTTTATGCAAAAAATTCACAGTCTAATTATATTATTCAACTAATTTCAAATTAATATGTTTGCAGGCACCCAGGGTGGAACGTTTACTCGAAGTTACAGACATTTTGTATTTGGCTTGAATTCGCCGACACAGCAGCAGCAGCAGCAGCAGCAGCAGCAACAGCAAGAGGAAGAGCAAGATCAAGAGCAAGAACAGCAGCAGCAGCAGCAGCAGCAGCAACAGCAGGATATGATGCATTTTAGCAACAGCTCCGATTCTGATCAGTTTTCCGAGGCACTGGAATATCGGGCAAGTGCAAGCACCGGGGAACCGTCTAGCAACATTGTTTTCGTGAGTTCCGACGCTCACAGTATCAATGGTAAGAGACCTCCGTTTCCATCCGCAGCCCTTTCACTGCGTCGCCGTTGGCGATGATCTAAGCGATCCATCCGGTCTAGATCAACGTTTCTCAACCTTTCTGTCGCGCAATTCGATACGATTATTCAGAACGGTACAAAATGGAATACTATTTGCTAGTGGGCTGTAAATGAGACAGGCAATTCAGAATTATAAAAGTCGACGAGATAGTTCGAGCCGCATTTATTAAAAGCCTCTACACGCACCCTGCGAATAAGAATAATACAAGATAATGTTTAATCGCTTCGCGTACAGGCTAATCGCAGCCCTCGCCACGGCGTACGTCGATGGCTACCGTATCACGGCTCATTTAAAAGTTTCTCGCGCGTAAATGAAATTTTATATCAAACTCAACTTTACCAACGCTATTTCCTGTAGAGTTAATCATTTTCAATATAATTTTCTCATTCTTCTAATCGGATAATTAAGTTCAGTCCTGCTAAATCGCTGAAATCTCACGCGTAGAACGGTTGAGGAACGCTGTAGACAGCAAACAGCAGCACTTCTGAAAGCAATCCTCACTTTTGTTAGATTCGTGAAAGCAGTTGGAGGATCGCGATCGGATGCAGAGAAAGGGTTGCTAGCGGGTTGAAGAAAGCAAAGGCACGGTATACAAGCTTTATGATTTAATGTTAGGCGAGCTGTCAGAGCTGGAGAGTTCCGGGAGCAGCACCTAACCGCACACGGTGACATTGTACACGGACACCGAGGAATTTTCCAGCGGCCGGTGGTCCGGGAAACGTTCATGCGAATCGAAATCGACCGCCGTGCCAAGAACGAAACGTTGAACCCGAGTACCACGGACTCGTTAAAGGAGAGAAAAATCATATTCCCGTGTAAGACACCATTGTTAGGTTCATCTTCTAATTCACCTTCCGTGAGATCTCTAGTTGTCTCTAGCAAAGATCTTATGCGCGTCCACTGGACCCGTATTAACGTGTTTCTTTGTTGTTTTTCTTTTTTTATTTAGACCTGGCATCGATGCCAGCGTCGCATGATCGTGGAAACGGAAGAGCATTTTTTGTCGAACAGTTTCAAGAGTCTCGGTGTGTAATCATTGTTCACAGAAGTATAACGGTTCATCGAACGAGCGCGATAAAATAGTTTTGTGAGAAACTAGACACCAGTGCTACGGAAGATCTATTGTAAACGCATCTTCGTTCGTCGCACGTTCATCAGCTCTTCAAGCATTTCTTTTCACGTACACTGTGCTTCATGCGAGAGTAAATGGAATTCTTTTATCGAGAACGATCTGACGTTTATTTTATTGATATCAAGAGATCATTGTTACCGTTCGATCAGCATATCTTGATTAAAGACCGTTTCGAACAGATGGAAATTCGTTACTTTGATAGTTAAGACTGCTGACTACTTTTCTAGGATGTTTCGGTCGAGTGGTCCGACGTTTTTGTATGGAAAGGACACTGAATCAAATAAAACTGCGACTCTTCTCCGAGGTTTCAAGTTCAACATTTCAAAAAACAAATATTATATCTTTGAAACGTTCCTCCACTCGGCGTCCGGAATTTACAAGCTACTCATAGCCTACGTATTTTATGTTTGCACAGAATTAGTTGGTTCGCATACGTTATTATCTTCGCCCTTGACCGAAGGGTACGCTTATGGTGGACCTTACGACTGAAGCTATTGAAAGCGTCCGATCAGAGTGGCGATAAAACCTGCTCGAAAATATCTTTCTCTTGTTTATCGTACACTTATGATAATGTTAGATTAGATTCCCGATTTTAATCTCACAAGGATTCAGCCACAAATTTTCGCAATTACTTGGATAGAAATTTTCTGTATTTCCTCTTAATCTAAAACACACATAACTTTCTGATACAATGGAGATCTAACGACCGCTTTGCTCATTAATTTGTCCACGTCCAATCAGTATTAACATTGTAAACGACGCATTCTCGTTACCTCCATGCGGACATTTCTGTGACAAAACAATAGGGAGTACGTTCACCCGTCGCTCTGACCGTAGCCACTCCAACATAAGCGTATCTCGACGTAGTGCTCTCGATACCTGTTTCAAAACAGAACAACTCTTTTCAAATGAAATTATTCGAGAAGCCGGAAAGATCAATTTTACCAGATTGTCGAGCGAGCAATATTTTCTTATAAATTCACTTACAATAATCATTAGGTAGATTTATTTTATACACGGTTTGCAGCTCGAAGCAAGATCGACCGATTTCGTTGAAATGTACAACGCGTAGCCTAGCTCGTCTGAATTCATTCAACATACTTGTTCACATTTTTGTTACAGGCTTGGATAAAAGAATCGCGAAAAATCAGCCCCCCATGAAATTCCGTTTGTCGTACAGTAAATTAAATCCATCCGGGTTTTGCGAAAGCTTCTACGCCGTGTGGATGAATTTTCAAAGAGACGTTTCGATTAGAGGACGGTTGATTGAAGCGTGTCACACGTGCACCGGCGCAGTTCTGTTGCGTTTCAGCGTACATTCTGTTATACTTTATCGAACGAGATCGAGCTGCCAGAGCTCGGCTATTCCATGAACGCGGCGAACAATGAAACGCGTGCCACCGCGTGGCATAGTCTGCGATGAATTTGTAAATATTATTTCCTGATATATATATATACATATATTTATATATATATATATAACTTATGGGAGAGCAGAATCAGCGAGTTAGAATTATGCCACATTACTCAAGGAGGGGTAACGATCAACCCTCTCTATCTCAGCTGTGTATTCGCAAGAATCCAACATATACGATCAAGTTTACGCTGCGATTATTAAATTTTACATTAACGGAAACCATCGAATGGGAAAACGGAAGACAAGCGTTTATATAGTTCAGCGAGAATCCTCGTCGACGTCGACGAGCTTGAAACATATTGTTTGGTATCGTCGTACAGCTTTTCCCTAAAACTTCTAAAACCTAAAGCCGAGCTGCGTTAACGTTGACAAAGTTACGTCGATACCTTCGCAACGTGTTTCGAGCTCGACTCGACGAGGAATCGCTAAATTATATAATTGCCAAACAAAAAAAAGAAGAAGAAGAAGAAATAAATATTCAAGAACGTTTTCATACTTCGTTATAACGAGTCGTCAATTTCTGCACGGATTCCGTACATTCGTATCGTATAGGTGACATTAGGCGTCATTTCTTAATCATGCGACGAAGAAAAAGGGAGGTGAGTCGACGGTTGACCCGCTATGTTGTCGCTTGGTCGTTGTTAATATAGATCCCTCGGGAGTCGGTGGAGGGGAAGAGGAAGGTTGTATAAAACTGTGTAAATAGTATGAGAGATATAACGTTGTTGTGTGTGTATATATATATATGTATATGTATGTATATTGTACGATATCGGAGATTTAATTTTTACTCGGTCTCTACGACACTCTGCGCCCGGCTCGGATGAGAGGTGAGCGGGCCCGCGCTAATGTCTCATTCGTTTAACGTTAGGTGTACTGTCCAAATAAAAATAAAAGATATTTATATTTTGTATTTTACATTATGCTGCTGATATCCTCCGGCGATACGGCGACTGCGCATCAACGAAAACTGAACCGCGAACGTTTTGCGTGATCATTGTGTTGCTCGGAATTTGCGCGTCCGGAGATAACGAACGCGAAGATACCAGGCGAAGTAGCGTTACCGTTAACGTTTGCGTTAGAGATTACATTAGACTGTGGATTTTATGCCGTTTACCACGAAAACCGATGATTTCACCCTTGGCGCTCCGATGGCTCCCTTCGAGGCGACACTAAAAATATAAAATATAATATTAGTCAAGCAACTTTTACACTACTGTGTTTGCAGTTTAGGAATCGGTAAATATTCAAGCGTTAGTGTAATAAAAATTCCGTTTGTATGCGTGAAAGGAAATGAACCGTATACAATGGAACTATCTTGAGTAAATGTCCTCAATTTTGGAATTAAAATTACTTGGAGTGCTAAGGGTTGAAACAGTAAAGACATTTTAGTTTGTTCCACTTTGGGTCGACGATTTCTTATATCGCGAAAATCCGCAGTCTGCAAAGGTCCAGAAAATATTGTCGCTTGGTTGTTCGTTTTTTGGAAATGTAAAGCAACCTTTGTTAGGCGATGCTCTTCAGTTTAAAATGGCGGTGACAGTCTGTTGGATTTCGAGGCCCCCTTTATATTCTATTTATGTCGAATTGACTTTTCAACTAACAGTAATTTAGAGACGACTCTTTAGTTTAAAATGGCGGTAACAGTCTGTTGGATTTCGAGGCCCCCTTTATATTCTATGTATGTCGAATTGACTTTTCAACTAACAGTAATTTCGAGACGACGAATCGCTAATATTTACTGGACCACTTAGCATATTATTTTCTAATGTTGATGATCTGTCAGGAGCCTCGGGAGCTCCAGTTTCTCGCGAATTTGTTCCGGCCGAGAATCGGGCACGCGAATTCTGGCGAAAATCCGCAGTCTGCAAAGGTCCAGAAAATATTGTCGCTTGGTTGTTCGTTTTTTGGAAATGTAAAGCAACCTTTGTTAGGCGATGCTCTTCAGTTTAAAATGGCGGCGACAGTCTGTTGGATTTCGAGGCCCCCTTTATATTCTATGTATATCGAATTGACTTTTCAACTAACAGTAATTTAGAGACGACACTTTAGTTTAAAATGGCGGTAACAGTCTGTTGGATTTTTCCCCTTTATATTCTATTCATGTCGAATTGACTTTTCAACTAACAGTAATTTCGAGACGACGAATCGGTAATATTTACTGGACCACTTAGCATATTATTTTCTAATGTTGATGATCTGTCAGGAGCCTCGGGAGCTCCAGTTTCTCGCGAATTTGTTCCGGCCGAGAATCGGGCACGCGAATCCTGGCGAAAATCCGCAGTCTGCAAAGGTCCAGAAAATATTGTCGCTTGGTTGTTTATTTTTTGGAAATGTAAAGCAACCTTTGTTAGGCGATGCTCTTCAGTTTAAAATGGCGGTGACAGTCTGTTGGATTTCGAGGCCCCCTTTATATTCTATTTATGTCGAATTGACTTTTCAACTAACAGTAATTTAGAGACGACTCTTTAGTTTAAAATGGCGGTAACAGTCTGTTGGATTTTTCCCCTTTATATTCTATTCATGTCGAATTGACTTTTCAACTAACAGTAATTTCGAGACGACGAATCGGTAATATTTACTGGACCACTTAGCATATTATTTTCTAATGTTGATGATCTGTCAGGAGCCTCGGGAGCTCCAGTTTCTCGCGAATTTGTTCCGGCCGAGAATCGGGCACGCGAATCCTGGCGTCGAGTCAAATTGTTTTTAGTAAAATGGCGACGAGAAGATCGATGTTTTCCGAGCGTTCGTCGGCGATCGCGTCGAGTGTTTTTCCCGTGTGCGTTTTATCAAGCGAGACAAAAGAAACGGGGCTATTATTTTTCGCGACTATCTCAATCGCTAAACGAAAGAATAATAAACTATTGCGGCGACCTCGCGCGCTTCGTTCCGCAAAGAAACCGAGCGTCGAGATAAATGCGTTGACCTTCCACGTTTTCGCCCCTGGATCGAGGGGACGGCGATGCCCACGCGTTTCAATCAAGTTCGGTCGCGTTAACCCTTTGCGGCCGGTCTCCCCGCTACGGGGACATTTTTAGAATCGTGGAAGTCGGCATTCCCCGTATCATTGTTGCGATTTTCTAAGGGATTCCGCTATCGTCGACGTCTCTACGACTTCCACGACGATTTAAAAATGTCCCCGTAGTGGGAACCTTCGAAAATATGCCTCGTGATTCAAATGTTTCGGTCGACTTACGAGATAACAATATACGAATTGTTCACAGAAATTCTCCAGGCAGTCTTTTTCAAATGAGTTCTCGAGGAACACGTTATTTCACCATCAAAAAGGTTTAGGCTGCCATCAGCATGAACCCCCTCGAACGCCCTCGGCACGACACTCGAGTGTTTGCATTCCTCTAATTACTCGGAAGGACGGTTAAAAATCGGAAAAGGAACTTTGGTCTGTTTCGCGGCTGATGGCCTTGCGTGGACCTGCGATTTTATTATTTGCATAATTTCTGAAGAAGAAGTGCGAGGCTGAGGGGGTGTGCAGTCTTTTGCGATCACTGTTTGAAGTAACATTTTGTTACTTTTACTTACTCACTTTGTTACTTGTGAAAATGTATTAGGTAAATTGGAAAGTTCCGTCCGTTTTTTTACAAAAAGTAAAGCTTTATTCATGAAAGAAAATGAAAAAGTACGTTAACAAAATATTGTCCATCGTTAGTGATGACTTTTTCCCATCTTTCGGGCAGCAACCGAATTCCGCGTCGAAAGAATGATTCATCTTTGGAGGTTATCCAGGCGGAGATCCATTTTTCGAGATCTTCGTACGAATTAAATCGTTCTTCAGCAAGTGCGTGTGCCATTGACCGAAACAAGTGGTAGTCAGATGGGGCACAGTCTGGTGAATAAGCCGCATGTGGTAGCACTTCCCAGCGAAGTGCTTCTATCGTTTCCTTGACAATTTTTGAGACGTGAGGCCGAGCATTGTCATGCAGCAAAATCACCTTACGCTGTCTCGTTTCATATTGTGGTCGTTTTTCGTGCAATGCTCGACTCAAACGGATAATTTGTTGTCGGTAGAGATCTCCTGTGACTGTTTGACCAGTTTTTAGCAGTTCATAGTATACCACACCTTCCTGATCCCACCAAATGCAGAGTAAAGCCTTTTTTCCGTGGATATTCCGCTTTGGCGTCGATGTTGAGGGTTGGCCAGGATCACAAATGGTTTTTCGACGTTTAGGATTGTCAAAATAAATCCATTTTTCATCCCCAGTGATGAGACGATGGAGAAACCCCTTTCTTTGTTGCCTAGCAAGCAAAATTTCGCAGATGGTTTTCCGCCTTTCAATGTCTCTTGGCTTGAGTTCATATGGGACCCACTTTCCTTCCTTGTAGACCTTCCCTAAGGCTTTTAAACGGTCGGAAATGACAGATTGAGCACAATTTAACGCTTCTGCAATTTGTTTTTGCGTTTGACATGGATCTTCATCCACCAACGTCTGCAATTCTTCGTCTTCGAATACTCGTGGCCGTCCAGAACGCTCTTTGTCCTCCAAAGAAAAATCACCATTTTTAAAACGTCGAAACCACTCTCTACATGTTTTATCGGAAACAGCATTATCGCCATAAACGTCTACAATCATTCGATGAGCTTCAGCTGCCGTTTTCTTCCAACTGAAACAAAAGACTAACACTTCGCGCAAATGACGCTTATTCGGCTGAAATTCCGACATCTTCAATGTAGAAAAAAAACGAAGTTATTGATGCAAGCGTAAATTGTTGTTTACTGAGTTTTATTAACAGATGTTCAAACTAAAAAGTTAGCCTTACGTTAGAGGTTATAGTTCGAGCTACGGCTACTCGATGCTAGATGGACAGAATTTTCCGATTGACCTAATACAAATGTCACATTTTCGGCGAGGTGTTGCCAAGATCGTGGCCGCAAGGAAAATGGCGCGGCAGGGGGTTGATATTCGGGTGCTCAAGGGTGAAAGGAAAACGCAAAAGCGGAAGAGGAGAGGGACGAAGAAGAGGGGCGACGTGAGGAAGTTCTGCGGTTGCAGAGAAGGGTGGAAGAGGGTGTTCTAGCGGAGAGAGAGCGAGAGTGGCCGCGCGTGACGGCACAATGCCGTTTGAATACGTCTCCTTGTCTACTCGTGGAGAAAAAAATCGCTCGAAGACAGTCTGCGATGTCGAGGGAAGATCGTGCCTCGGTTCGACCACGGTTCGGCCTCTCCAGGCTCTCCGAGCAGCCTCTCTCGTCCTCTCCACCTTCGCTATCGCAGCAACCCCGATTCTTTCCCGCCGCCTCCGTTCGAGGATCTTTTTCGCCCATCCTCTCGATCTCTCTCCTCTCCTCACCCTGGTTCGGTGTCCTCTTACTCACACCACCTGCATCGACATACCCCTTTTTCTTCACAGCCTCGCCGGTTTTCTAATTTTCTCTCTGCGCCTTCCGTTTCGACGTTGGAACCGCCGCCAAGACAGACTCGTGATTTTTGCGAATTTATTTTCCGAAAAATCGTTTCACCCTTTCTGCTCGAATTTTGCCCACGTGTTTATCGGAGTTTCAAATATACGCGTGATTTTTTTTACGCAGGAATAATGAAAATTGTGGGAGATGCAGCGATTCTTTTGAGAAGTTCCTCTGGGGTAGATTACGTTACACAGGAACATATTCAGGTTCGAAAATTAGGAGCTTATAGTTGTTTGAAAAATATTTGACAGGTGTTTTTGTTTTATTAGCAATCATCCACTTTGAAGGGGTGAAAACAGCCCTCAAAGTTGCGGTATTTTTGAGATATCTCGGAAACCAGAAATAATTTGAATTTCTTTTGAAATTGTGGGTGTTTTCAATGGGAAATGTAGTCGCGCAAGAAAATTTTAACAAAAGTTTGAACTTTTTCGAAGGCTAATCGACGAGCGAAAGATTGCGAAACTACGTGGCGATGATACCGTAGTTCTTAGCTTTGTTCTGAATTTCTTTCCGACAAGAATGTTGGAAAATGACCGAGATGCGCCATTTTTAAAATAGTATAATACTATTAGCTGTGCATTGACGGATGATCAGCCTAGCTGGCAAACATAGAAATGTCAAATATCAAATGAAACATTAGTTTTAAACTTTTAAGCTAGAAGGTATTGTTTAAAATGTGGCACGGAATTTTCTGAATTTTCAATCGCTCGTCGGTGTTAGAAAATGGCGTTTTGCAGCGTTAAAATCGTGAGACGATTCTTTATCGGTGCCGCGCGTTAATATTGTAAGCGTTTGGAAAAAACAGATCATCGTTATCGCGGGAACGATTGTCTGCTCGCGAACGAGTTGATAGTAATTTGCGGTGACAACAGAAGAAAGACGCGTCGGCCATTCCGAGACAATGGAATCAAAGATGATTCATTTTCGATGAGCAATCTCCCGTTCGGCGCGCTATCGTGGCGAGCAAAGGCGAAATCAACGGTCATTTATACAGCAGATACCGCGATTGTTTGAAGAGAAATCTGAGATCTAAAGAAATGTCAATGAGATTTTTACTGATTGCGGGGAAAGACTGCACCGCCATTTTGTTGAGAAGGCATTGAAACCGC
>CM052087.1:12242090-12252364 GCA_028453745.1 Agapostemon virescens
ACCATCTTCCACATTCTGTGCCAATTACCAAGCCCTCGACACCATTAAAAGCCACCCTTATTGTCTAAGCAACGTACAGCTTTGCAAAACAGTATCAAAATGCTACAGGACGTTCCAAAATCGGAAGATTAAGAATATGGGACCATTTTCCGTACCCTGCGCCCTCTCTGTGTCAACTCGCAAGTTTCCAGAAACGCAGAGAAGCAACCCCTTGGAAGCAGAGGGTGGCGAGCACCGACCAGCATGCGCAAAGACAGTGGAATAGCCTCGGCAGCGTTCAAGGCCGCACAAATTGGGCCATGGGACCACGTTGCACGTTTCCATGTCCCCTCCGCGTTGCCATAGCTCGGTATTAGGGTCGTTCTCTTCGTTTCGAATTCACGGGGGCCGATCGCGGAGATCCGTAACCGGGGAAGGTCGATCTGTTTCTTCGTCCCTTTGCTCCACGTTTGTCTGGTCGCGTCGGGAAAGGTAGCAGCAGCGACAACAAGGGCGGTTAGAGTAGCGTCCGGAGACGGAAGGACGATGGTGAAGAAAGCGAGTCTTCCGCGAGAGGATCGAGACGAGCACGCTTGGAATCGTTCGAGGGTAGACTCACGGAGGGTGCACCGGGGTGGGGTTTCGAAACGGCAACGCGGGGAAACGGGGTGGGGAAACGCGACGGAGTCGACGGTCGTCGACGACGGCGGTGGAGGCAGAGCGCAGGGGGTGGAAGGCGACCGGCAGCGTGTGTACCGTTGTTTTTAGCGAGGTGGTGGCTGGAGGGTGCGGGGGATGTTCAGAGAGAGCGAGCGAGTGAGAGAGAGAGAGACTGAGACAGAGGGGGTTGGAGAACGAGACGAAAGAAATAAGAAGAGAGCTCAAGAATCTACCGAAGAAAGAGGAGGAGGCGAGGAATCGGCCAGGGAAAGAGAGAGAGAGAGAGAGAGAGAGAGAGAGAGAGAGAGAAGGAATCAGCCAAAGAAAGAAAGAGAGAGAAAGAATCAGCCAAAGAAAGGCAGAGAGAGAAAGAGTGAAGGAATCAGCAAAAGATAGAGAGAGTAGGAAGCAGCCAAATATAGAGAGACATGGAATCAGTAAAAGTAAGAGAAAGGGAGAAGGAATCAGCCAAACATAGAGAGAGTGAGAGAGAGACAGAATCAGCCACAGGAGGAGGGAGAGAGAGAGAAGGACTCTGCCAAAGAAAGAGAGAGAAGGAATCAGCCAAAAATAGAGAGAGAAGGAATCGGTCAAAGCAAGAGAAAGGGAGAAGGAATCAGCCAAAGATAGAGAGGGTGAGAGAGAGAAAGAATCAGCCACAGAAACAGGGTGAGAGAGAAGGACTCTGCCAAAGAAAAAGAGAGAAGGAATCAGCCAAAGATAGAGAGAGAAAGAGAAACAGCAAAAGATAGAGAGAGAAAGAATCTGCTAAAGATAGAGAAAGAAGGAATCAGCTAAAGATAGAGAGACAGAGAGAGAGCGGAAAATCAGCCAAAGAAAGAGAGAGAGAGAGCAGTGGTTGGAGAAACAGAGAGAGATCGAAGAAAAACAGAAAGAGAGGGAGAAGGGGTGCGTCGAGGAGCCGAAAAGCAAGCCTAAGGGAGCAACAGAGAGAGAGAGAGAGAGAGGGGGTGTACTTGGAGGGAGAGGAGCTAGCTGGAAGAGAACGAGAGAAAGAGAGAGAGAGAGTGAGAAGGAGAAGGGAGAGGTCGAAGGGAAAGACGAAGCAAGGAGTGTCTAAGCGAGTGCAAGGGCACCCGCGAGAGTGAACCACGAAGGGTAGGGGCTCGCCAAAGGGTAGTATCGAGACGTCGGAGGGTAGCTAGGGTAGCCTAGAGAGTGTAGGCCGGCGGAGGTGGCGAAGCTACCCGGACTGGGAAAAAGGAAGATGGCGGTCCTAGCGATACTTCGGCGTGGCCGCGTGGCCAAGTTCCAATGCGCACGAGTCGCAGCATCCCTCTCTTCGTCCCTGCTCCGTCCATCCCTCTCTCCCGCACCCTCTCTCGGCGAGATGTTCCGGCTCCTCTGTTAGCTCGCAGCAAAACCTTCTGCGACGGAGCGAATTCGCGTTCTACGCGGGGAGAAAGAATCCGCGAAAAAGCGGGTCCGCGGGGATGGGAGATCCAGCGCGACCCTCGTGGAGGCTCTCTCTGGAGGGACAGAGAGACAGAGCGAAAAAGGGGGTAGTTTGGGGAGGAGAGCAAGGGACGGGAGGAGAAAGAGATACCGATGATTACGAGCGTCGCGAATACACGCACCGGAGAGGGACACGCGTCCAGGGGAAGACGGATAGATCGACTGGGAGGGAGGGAGAGAGAGAGAGAGAGAAAAGAGCGTTCAGGGGAATAGATAGATAAAGAGAGACAGGGTGAGTTAGGTATGGTGCGGCAGTAGGCAGGAAAGGGAGTGCAGGGGCGGTGGAGCGATAGGGGAAAGCGGAGCTCGAGGGGTTGGAAAAGTAGCGCGACGCACAGGGCGCCGGAGCGAGATGAAAAGAACGGGGGATGATAGTAGGGGTTGGCCGGTGAGTCTAGTGGGGGGCTACGATCGGAAGGAGAATTTCGGGCCGCGTCGGTGTGGGTGGTTTCGCGTGTGCGTGTGTTTCGTGGCGAGAAAACGAGACAGAGAGAGAGAGAGAGCACACGAGAAAGAAAGAAAGAGAAAGATAGAGACAGAGAGAGAGAGAGAGAGAAAGAGAGAGAGCACACGAGAGCGCGCGCGCGCACGCGAAATATATCCCCCGAGTTGGAAAGACAGAACAGCCGAGGGAACGAAGGAGGCGCAACCGAAGTTTCCGTCGTTCTCGCGAGGAGGGACTCTCGGTACGTTCGCTGTCCGATCCGCGCGCAGTTGCTGGTGCGCGGTTACGGGGTCGGTGTTTCCGTGTCACGCGCACGACCCCGCAGAAAAAAAAAGCAAAAGCAAAAGAAAAAAGAAAAAGAAACGAGGGTGTGCGTATACGTGCGTGTGGCTCCCGGCCGTTCGTACGCCGCGTCGCAGGACGACGCGATCGTGTTCGCGGCACGGTGAACGCGGAGCAAGAGAGATCGAGCGGGACGACGACGGTCGGACGGACGGACGGACGCACGGTCATACACAGAGACATATACACACACACACACAGAGATAGACAGACACAGGGAAACACGCACACAGAGAGGGAAACACGCAAACGCGCGAGTACACGCAGACCCGTGGCGTGGCGCCTCGCCTCTCTCGAAGCCTAAAAAATCGAGCATCGCCGATCGGGAGGGAGAGAGAGCGAAAACGGAGCGTGGAGAGACGAAGCGAGAAACAGAGAACGACCGAGAGAGAAAGAGAAAGGATCGAGTGGCGCTGAGTTGCACGCATACACACGCGCATAGAAAGAGAGACTTACACACACACACACGCGCGCGCGCAGAGGGGTAGAAAAGGGAGTTCGGGGAGAAGAGAAATCGGCGGATAACAGAGAAACCGAACCGAGTCCACGAGTGGTCTTCGCCTTTGCCGCTCGGCCGCGAAAAGTGGATTCGTCGGGCAACCCCTTTCGAGCGTTCCAAATACCGCGCCCCGTCGTCTTCGTCATCTTCGTCGTCTTCTTCGTCGTCGTCGTCGTTGTTGCTTCTGGACGCCGTGGAAGTTCGGGTATATTCTTCTCTCGGTTGTATCCGCGAACATACATCTCTCTCTCTCTCTCTCTCCTTTCTTCCTTTTGTACCTCTCTCCGGTGCAACGTGGACGCGTCGCGCCGCGGTCGCGTACACGGGATGATTCCGGCGAGAGGATGACGACGATGATGATGATGATGAGGATGATGACGATGACGATAATGCTGCTGCTGCTGCTACCGATGCTGCGCGCTTAGCGTTCGTCTGCCGGAGGGACGCGCGCGCGTGCCGACCATCAACCCTTCGCGCCGTCGTTCGTCGCTGGGTTTCGTGGCCTCCTACACCGGAGGACGGTTTCTCGAGAGATAGACGGACGGACGAAGGGTCAGGAAAAGAGACGCATACGTACACACAGGCACACGGGCAGACAGACAGAGAGAGAGAGAGAGAGAGAGAGAGAGAGATAGGGAAAGAGAGGGGGTAACAGAGGGGGAAAAAGAGAGAGAGAGAGCAAGAGGGAGAGTGGGAGAGAGGGAGACAGGCAGCGGACAGAGACAGAGAGACAGTGTGGAGTCGACGCAACGAAACGCGAACGGAACGCGGTCCGGAAGGTGCGCCACCGTCCTGAGAGAACGGTGTCACGAGGAGCAACGAGTTCGGGGACAGGACCAGCCCGTTTCTCGAGGCGACACGGCACCGATCGTGACCGAGCGCGATCGTTAAACTCGGTCGGCCCCGTCCTCGAGGACCGTGCGACAAACCGTGCCGTCGTCTTTGTCGTCGTCGACCCGATCGGACGCGTCGCCGTTGTCGTCTTTGTCGTCGTCGTAATCGTCGTAGTCGTTCGTCCGTTGATTTCGGTGGTTCGTACGTTCAGTGTCTCGTTCGTCCGGGAGCCAGTCCGAGTGGAATCGTCGAGCCTCCTGTAAAAGCGAACACGGTTGATCCGCAGCGACCGGAAAGTCTCGATCGATCCGCGGGGGCGAAGGGTACGCGCGTGATCGCTCGGTGCCGCGACGAGGAGGCCTGGCCAGCTCGGTGGAACAGGATCGCGGTTACGTCCGTCGACCGTGCCCCAAAACCAGTTTCGTACGGTTTCGAAGGTATTCGCAGAGAGACAGAGGGAGAGAGAGAGAGAGAGATAGACAGATAGATAGCTAGCTAGAGAGAGAGAGAAAGAGAGAGAGAGATTGGAACGGTCTTGCCACCGTCTACCGTTCGTGGAGTCGCCGTCGCGCAGTAGAGGAGCCGTGCGCGCGCTCGGCCGCGCGCGCGCGCGCGTGCTCTCCCGCGCGGATCCTGGTGCGCGGTACCATCATCGCCGAGGGTGAAACGCTATAACCTCACTTTCCCTTGGAACGAAGGAATTCGGCTGGTCCCCCGAGCAATCCCGACGAACATCCCAGGAACCAGCCGCCTCCGACCAGTCTTCGCGAGCGGAGCCGCCGAAATCGGGGTTTGAGGATCGTCGCGAGAAACGTTCGTGTCAAAGATTCGGATTTGAACCGTGTGAATCGTCAGAGGAGAAGAGAGAATCCCTTGACGATCCCTAGAGACATAGAGAGAGAGAGAGAGAGAGAGAGAGAGAGGGTGAGAGGGAAGGAGGAAGAAGAAGAAAGTAACTCCGGTGCTGTTGAAGGATAAGAGATCCGTTGGAGGAAGTTAAGAGGGTGGCGATCAGGCGTTTGATTCCCAAGCTCGGGTGTCGAACCCGTTGGCTTTGGGAGGCTGGTTGCAGGACTTCCGGTGGCCACCACCGCCGCTGATCCGTCTCGCGGGTGTGTCCATGAAGTCGACGCAATGGCAACGAACGAGCGAAAGGTCGCCGTGGTCCCGTAGACCTTTAACGTCGCCGTCAACGTCGTCCGCCGCCTGGTCGTCGACATCGCCGTCTACGCGGTGGTTGGCACGGTGGGACGCGTTGCCGCGTGGCCGGCAAGCGTGATCATCGACGACGGCCGGAGGGTACGCAGGAATAGGCGTCTAGGATGCAGCATGAACCTCGGTGCCCTGTCGTTGGAGCTGGTGAGCTTCGGAAGGGGGATTACGGTGTCCAGGTGCTTTCGCCGGTCGAGAGGTCTCGGGTCTCCGTTATCCTCGGGACGGGCAGCGGCTTCGTCGCCGTCGCCGTCACCGTCAGCAGCGCTGCCGGCGCAGCGGCAGCGAGCGTCGTGGTGCTCGCGCTGGTCACCGTCCTGCTGGTCGTACGGCTCGAGAGCTGCCGTTGTCGGAGTGTACAAGGATCCGCGACGGTGCCGGAGGAAGCGGCGGCCACCACCTGGCAGCGGACCGCGCGCGATCGAGATCGAAGCCGGGTGGATCGGTTGGGTCGGCATCAAGATCGGGATCAGGAGCGGGATCGGGAGAGAGAGCAGGAGCGAGAGCAGAAGCGAGAGCAGGAGCGTCTGTATCTTCGGGACGGGGACCGAGAGCGGGACAGAAGAGACGAAGGAAGTCGACGAGTACCGGAAGAGGATCCGCGAGACAGGATCGGCGAGAGCGGTCGCCGCCTTGCAGGAGGTATCGTCGAGGGAGGTGCACGACACGAGGTGCTGGTGGTGCAGGTGGCGCGGCCGCAGGAAGAGGAGAAAGCGGTGGATCATCGTCGAAGGAGGAGGAGGCGGTGGCACGAGGGTCTCGAGTGCGTCGAGTGCGCGTTCGCGCCGTTGTTGTTGCCGTTGCTGTCGCTGCCACGCGAGTTGGCCCACGGCCTCGGTTCCGTCGCGGCCTCCGTCGGGTTCGAGATCGCCGGGGTTCGCCGGGGACCGGTGTTTGCTGTCGCCGTCGCGGATCCTCCGCCGTCGTCGTCGTCGGCCTTACCGACGACGCCGTCGATCCTCCGTTGTCGTTCGTACGTCCGAGAAGAGGATCGGTCGTCCGTTGCTCGTCGCCGGGCACGAGAAGCACGAGAAGGAGGAGACGAAGAAGGTGGTGGTGGTGGTGGTCGTTGCCTGGTCCAGGGGGACTTCTAAGGGCCCCGCCGACCCGGGCCGCTCGGACAGTCGTCACCTGGCTATCGGCTCCGGGATATCTACGAGCGGGGCTGACATCATTCACGAGCCGTCTCGAGAGGAAGATCGTCTCGACCGTCCGCGAGAGGAGCGACCCGACGGACCTGCCGCCGCCGCCGTCGTCGTCGCCGACGGTTCGGCTGCGTCGTTCTCGGTGGATCGGTCGTCGGACGGGGAACCGGTGGAACAACCGTTGGAACTATCGTTGGAGCAACGGATCGTATCCGCGATCCGTAGAGACTCACGTCGGCGGCGGCGGCGGCGGCGGTTTCGGTATCGGTTGGCGTTATCGGGATCGGCGGCCACCGGTCCGTCGAATCGGCGGGAGCCGTTATTGTTTTCGTTGTTGTTGTCGTCGTCGTCGACGTCGCGTCTCCGTCGCGAGTTCGTCGTCGTCGCCCGGTCGGAACACTTCCTCCTCCTCCGTCGCCGCGGCGTCTACCGCGTCGGTAAAATCGTCGTCCCCGCGACGGGGACACCGAGCTCGAGATCGCGATCGAGAACGGGAACGGGATCGAGAGGGATCGAGAGAGAGCAGCAGGAGCAGCAGCAGCAGCAGTCGCACGGGGCGAAAATCGGCCTCGAGCATCTCTGGCAGCGATGCGGGACCCCCTGCGACCGGACGACGACCAGCAGCAGCAGCAGCAGCAGCATCAGGCACGCGATCGCATCAGCCAACCACGGTCACGCGAGTCCAGCTTCGAGAAACCAGCTTGGGATCGGGATCGTTCTCGTCTCCTCCGGCTGCGACTGCGACTCCGACGTCGGCATCGTCACCGGCGGAAAACCCGCCAGCCGAGAAGAACACTGGCGATCATCGGTTCTGGATCTACGGCTTGGATCCGGAACGGGGACGATTACCGGGACGACGACCAACCGCCACGGGGGACGCTAGCGTTCCCGAGCTCGTGCCCATGCTGCTCGATCCACCCGGTTTCACGGGACCACCCACGTCTAGCACCCGCCATCCGTCGTCGTCTTCGTCGTCTACGTCGTCTACGTCGTCTTCGCCATCGTCGCCCGCGCGTCGTCGTCCGTCTCGTTCGAGCCCTTGCCCGGGTCGCCGCGGCGACGACCCCTCCTTCGTCCCGGAGCGATCGGAGACCGGAAACGCCACTGCCTTTAACGTTTCTTTCGATTCTGTTTCTATCAGCGTGGCGAGAAACGTCGCGAACGACAACGCCACGAACGACACCGCCGCCGGGACCGACGGACGAAACGATCACCGTCAACGAGAGGACGGCGACACCGAGGACAGCGACGTCCGTTTTTCGTCAACGTCGCGACGACCGGGGTCACGGCCCTCTCGCCCCGGCGAGGACGCGAAGCGGCAAGAGGACACCAAACCGCGTACACCGGACGCCAACGAGAAGGACTCGCGCGAGAAAGAAGAGGCGCCGAGAATCGTCTCCGTCGCGGCCGTCGCGAGCGTTCCCTCCGTCGACGCGCCGTTCGCTTACACTGCCTACAACAACAACAGAAACAACAACAACCACAACAACAACAACAACAACAACGCCGAGAACGAAGCCGGAAGCGGTCGCGACGTCCGCGCTTCTTCTTCTTCCTCTTCTTCTCCGCGCGAGAACGAACCAGCTCCTCGCGATCGGCGTCGCCGCGAGGAGGACTTTCGCGAGCCGCGGCACGCCGACCGGGAGGTTCGCCGAGCGAAACGCCGGGAAGAGGACGGGAGTGACGTGGTGCGGCTTGGTCGCGAGGACGAACGTTCCCCAGGTGGCCCTTCGGCCCGTTCCCCTAGGGATCGCTCCTGCGGGAGCGACTACACTGCCCGGTTCCAGGAGCCGATTACCAATGAGAGGCGTCCAAAGCACGAGGAGCTCGCGACCACCGGACCAACACCATCAACGACAACTGCAACAACAACCGCAACATCAATCGCAACAACAAAAGCAACAACCAAGGTGTCCGGCTCTCGTAGCAAGAGCTACGGACTTCTGTTCGTCCTGTACCTGCTTGCCTGGCCTCTCGCGTGCTCGACCAATCCTTCGGGCCAGTTCGCATCGAGATTCGCGCGAAACCCGTCCCTCGGCCCGGTCGACGAGCTGCCGAAGCACAACGTCACCCAGATCTCGTCCCTGTTGTTGTCGTCTTCGTCCTCGTCCTCCTCTTCGTCCTCCTCCTCCTCCTCCTCTTCATCGTCCTCATCTTCGTCTTCTTCTTCGTCTTCGTCGTCTTCGTCATCTTCTTCTTCTTCTTCTTCTTCGTCGTCGTCGTCGTCGAGCGCGGTCTATCAGCCGGCAACCAACCGACAGCAACACCTCGAGAGGGAACGATACGTCCAGGACACGGTGCACACCGAGAACGAGAAGAAGAAGACCGTCAGCGGGAGCGGAGAGGTGGTTGTTGGACATCGTCGACACGGACGTCGCGAGGCACAGCAGCAGCAGCAGCAGCAACAGCAGCAAGGTCGCGGGAACGAGCAACGAGAGGCGTCGTCGAGTGGACAGGATTCGGTACCTTCGTATCAGAATCATCCGGCAGCGGCAGCGGAGGCGGACACCGAGTCCGGGACCGTGCATCCTTACAACGAATACAGCTGGGAGGTGAACCAGATCAATCCTTGGCTATCGGCCTGCGACCTGGCGGGTCCAGCGCCGGCCGATCTTCAGGGTAGCTGCGGTCCACCGGAAGTGCCCAAGAACTGTCCGGGCCCCTGCTCCGCGAACAGGAACTCGACCAACGGTAACAACAATAATGGCAACAACAATAATAATAACAACAAGAATAATAAGAATAATAATAACAACAAGAATAACAACAAATTTGATTGGCCGTCGAAGGGGAACGGCGTCGACGCCGAGTTCCACCAGGTGATCGAGAAGGTCGGGGTCGCTGACGGGAGACAGTCCAGGCCCGCCGCTGTCGTTGCTGGTGGACCCGGTGGTAGTAGTAGTGGTGGTGGTGGTGGTGGTGGTGGTAGTAGTATTGGTGTTGGTGGGAAGGGAGTCCATGGGAGGAACGAGGGAGGAACAATCGACGGTCAAGGGAGACCCGAGGGCGTCGTACGGATGGCTCCGGAACAGTGCCTTTTTTATCTCGAGGAGTCGCATAAGAGGGACGTCTGTCGGGATGATTTTGGCCGGAGCAGTACGCGAAGTTTTTTAACCCCGAGGGAGAATCGATATTGGTTCGTGAGCGGGTTGCGTCTGCGGCACTGCTGCGAGCACGCGGTGGTCAACGCCCTGGCACCCGGCAAGGGCGGACCGCTCGAAAACGTGCTAAACGGCGGCCAGAAGTGCGCCGATGCCCTGGACAAGCTGTTGCTCGTCGACGCGTTAGCCGCGAGGCTACATTGTGAATTCGAGGAAGTGCTGGCGCGATACGACTGCGCCCAGCCCTATTCGGTCATCTTCAACTGCACCCATTGCAAGGTAAGAGACATTCAAGCGAGAACTTAACGTCCGCATCTTACTACCGAACGATCATGCCCAGCTCGACGAAGAAGTCTCGGGGAACAGGGCTCTTGAACCGCGGATAATCCCTCGACGACCAACCACGAATCTACGCGGCTTCCACTACCCCCTAAGAAGATTAATACTCTAACGGTTAAGTCTTCCTGTCCACGCAATTTTTCTGTTTTTTGAAGAACATGATTGCGGTGTATCGTTAGGTTTTATTCGATCATTGAGGTTTCTAGTTGCAAGGGTTTTCCATCGGAAGGTGTGAAGGGATT
>CM052087.1:12309313-12346772 GCA_028453745.1 Agapostemon virescens
TTAGTGTTAAAATACTTTATTTGAATCGTGGGAGATGGACTCCATTTATAGTTTTTGAAATATGCTTTCTCGAATTTTACTCACCTCTGGATACCCGTCGTTTAACTGGTCGTGATGCGGTTGTTGTTATCTTGTTTTCTGAATGAACTAACTGTATTTGCGAAAAAATCAAACTCGCGGAAAATTATACTGCAACAAAACGATAGGAGATTGAAAACAAGAAAAGAGACGGAACGGACAGGAGAGCGGGAAAAGTCAGTTTCAATGACTATTTCTACGGTGCAGCAGCAATGACAGTGGCGACGCCAATCTCGGGAAGAGAAGAAACCAGCAGTGGAGCAACGTGCTTGGCCCATTTTAACTACATACATCTGCCGAAATATGATGGTTCATATTGTGTAATTTGTTAATAGTCCGCGCTACCCTCTTCCATTTAATCGTTACAGAAAGACAATACGGATATTATAATTTCATTGTCGGATAGATTTTTTAGGGGATCTACGCGAAAACGAAAAGCAACATTTGCGTTAACACCAACGTCTACCCCTTTTTATCGCCGATACAAATCACCGGAGCCTCATGTCTCTCTGCTGGTATTGTTTCTAATGTTTTATACCGCGTCTGGATTTAACCATGGATGTTCGAAATGAGGTATGATATTCTCCTTTAATTAATGAAAACCGTGCTGAAACGATCTTTTAATTACTCTCGACGATCGTACGGTGCGCCATAGGATTTGAGGTTAGGCTCATGGTTACATATTAAAATTGAAAGTATCGTTGATTATAGCACACAGTGCAACCAATGGAAAATCTTGTTTAAGTGCGAACAATATAACATATTACATAAGAATCGGTAAAACACATTTGTTTTTAAACAATACTATTAGCTATCGCATAGACTGTTGCCAGTTTCTATTAATTCCTATTAATATCGATTTTCGTCCAGATTTCGCATGCTAGAACTTTCTACGGAAGAATTAATGAATAATAGTGCATGTTTACTTTCAAAGAAAATGAACAAAATAGTCATGAGGTAACACTGCTGAGTACTTATTGATTGACCTAAAATTATTAATGAATTCTATGTATTCATTCAATATATTTCTTTCTTGTGTCTGAAATTAATTGTGCAATTATAATTTTCTAAGTGTGTTCCTTTCATTACAAAGCATTATTTTTTCTTTTTTTTTTATGTACACATATGTGTATATGCATATATGTGTATATACACTAATATATGTGTACTATATATATAATGGTTTCATTCTATATCTAATTGTGTGTTTCAGCTTGATTTTCAATTTTTGGATTTACATGATTTAAATGAGACCGATAAAAATCATTTAATCGGTATTCTAAAATCTCCTGTTATTACTGATGCCTTAAAATTACCATGGGATACTGTCGAAATCAGTAACGATGTCAATGCTTCTATCACAGAAATTCCACAGTTACAAAACCAGTGGTATCATAATGGTAATTGCATCAGCCAGTTATATACAAACTTAGTGGTAGACTGTGGATTTTATGCATTTATGATGAAAGAGGGTAAGCGGAACAGAAACTCGTAAAGCTGAACAAGAATTTATAAAGATTCTGATAATATTTTCAATAATAATCAAAATGTATTACTTTGCATAAAGATCTGCAGTCTATTAGTTAAACATAATTTCTATAATTAACACACCAATGATTTTTTTCACACAGCGATACCACCACCTCCTTCATATACACCACAAATAATGTGTAATGAATGGCAGGGACCACCTATGTATCCTGTTCCAACGGATGCCCATATACAACCATTTATGCCTGCAATGACTTACACTCATCCTGGGTATAATCTCGGTGGTGAAATTCATGATGTCAATTGCAATAGAGAAAATAATAGAAGAAACAATAGAGGCAGAGGTATAAGGAGAGACAATTTCAATCGTGGAATGAATCCTGCAAATGAAATGCAACCAGGATACATGGGAGAACAAGGACAATTTCATCCACAACTGTCCTTTGTAGTCATGTACCCTGATCAAGCACAACAGCAGCAATTCTCTGGTCATGTTCATTATCCGTTAGCATTATATCAGCCGAATCTTCATACGCACACAAGCACACATCCGCACGCTCAGCCCACGTACGGATATCCACCATACCATCATCCTTCGAATAACATGAGGTGTATCCGGCAAGCGGCGCCCGTGCTTTCTCAGCCTACCCAAGACTGTGCGAAGGTACAAACTACCAAATCGCACGAGAAACAAGTACAGAATGTTTATACGCCGGTGAAGCAGCCCTTTCATCAAATAAACGAAGAAGACAACTCTTCACAGACCAATATAGTCACAACCGTAATTACGGTAAATAACAGTAAAGTTGAACAATGCAATGATAGCATGGACGATAATACTGCTATTAGGAAGAATGCCAATGCGAATGGGAAAGTACCTCCAGTGAATGTAAAGATAGAGCACAACATCGTATCAACTGTAAATGAAAATTGCAATGGAGCTGAAAAAAACGATGTGCCATGCGTAAATATCAATAGTAGCATCGAGGTGAAACAAAACGGAGAAACCGACAAAGAGTATAAAAATGAAACTGTTTCTAGTATTAAAACCACTGTCGTAAAAACACTGTCCAAGCCGATATCCAAAGGTGAGAGCGAAACACAAAAAGAAGACACACCTGTGAAGAGTGTGCTGGATGAAACTACTAGTAAAACACCAATCAACTCTTCGTCTGTTGCCACCAGTAGTGCTCCAGTAGCACCAGTCCCTGCTACACCGCCACCAAGCGTATCTAATATATCGTGGGCGAGTGTTTTGAAAAAAGGAAATACAGATGCACAATCGACTCTACCTAATTACAAGCCTACGGCACGCATTAATCCTCTACCTGCTAGTCCAATCACAGAAAGCAATACAACCACAAAAGTGCAGGCACAATCAGAAAAAGATCAATGTACAGGTACGCCAAGTTTTGCGAACGACAGTACAGTATCCAATCCGCAAAACATGGTGAACGAAAACAAAAATGTACAAGCAGAATCGTTGCAGAATCGGTATAATGATCCTATTGCCTATCGAATGGGTGGTAAGTTCCAGTTTGAACAAAATGTTTAACATTCTGTTTAATATCGTTTATCTATTGAAACATTTTGTTCTAGAATTTTTATTGAATTATCAAATGGATAAACAAACTGTAAGTTTATTACCTCGAGGATTAACGAATCGTAGCAATTATTGTTACATTAATAGTATACTGCAAGCTCTACTAGCTTGTCCACCTTTTTATAATCTTTTAATGGCTTTACCACATTCTAAAAATCCCAGCAAGATGTCTTCCACTCCACTTATTGATAATATGTAAGTTTTTGAATGCTTAACAGATGTTCCTAGTTACATTATAGCGTCGACGCGGTTTACATGGTTGTCTTTTTTCGTGCAGGATCAAATTTGTACACGAATTTACACCTTTGTCGGATGGTGCACGACTGGCCAGAAAAGACCGAGCAAACAAGCAAGGGGAACACGCTGTAGTAGATATACAAAGTGGAGTGGCCTTTGAACCTTCTTATGTATATACAATGTTAAAAAATACATCAGCTGCGGGTGTATTTTCCGTGGAGGGGCGCCAAGAAGATGCAGAAGAGTTCCTTTCGTGCCTTCTGAATGGTATCAATGACGAAATGCTTGAAGTACGAACATGCCATTCATTTACCTCTGCATTCAATTTCTAACAACGAGAAATAACAATTATTTCTTTTTTGCAGCTTATTAAATTAATAAATAACGACCAAACCGTAATGACTAGTGTTGAGACTAATATAAACTATAACAATGGTGAAGAAGAATGGAAGGTACTTTTCATAATTCAAATAAATTAAGATCTGACTTCGAAAAAATATATTAATGTTATTGATGCCATAGGTTATGGGCCCAAAAAATAAGGGATCTATCACACGATGTACAGAATTCGGTAGAACACCATTATCTGACATATTCCGCGGACAATTGAGATCGAGAGTATCACGAGCAGGGGAACAACCAACTGATAACGTCCAACCCTTTTTCACGTTGCAACTTGATATTGAGGTATACGTTTTATTAAAAAACAATTTTATATCATTAAAATTTAAGATTCTCGATATATCTAAATCCTCAAGAATATTCTCGGGAATCTCCATAAAAAATTTTTCGTATACTTTTGATCATTACATAATTATATGCTAACCGACTGATTGATTTTTAGAAAGCTGTGTCCGTGAAGAGCGCGCTCGAAATTCTCGTTGGAAAAGACCAATTAGAGGGAATGACGTGTAGTAAAACAAAGCAACAAATCGAAGCTTGGAAACAAGTTACTCTGGAAGAACTGCCAGTGATTCTTATATTACATTTAAAGTGGTTCGACTACAAACTTGATGGTTGCTCAAAGATTCTCAAAAGCGTAGAGTTTCCGATCGACTTAAAGCTAGATAGTAGTAAGTAAATTTATTGCGATTGATTGTTGTGTACAGAATATAATATCAAACTTGTCACGTTTTAGAATTCCTATCACCAAACGCTATGAAAAAATTAAATCCGAAACAAAAGCATTATAAGTTGTTCGCTGTTACTTATCACGATGGAAAAGAGGCGACAAAGGGTCACTACGTCACGGATGCCTTTCATGTTGGATACGGTGGTTGGGTCAGGTATGATGATAGTTCATTAAAGGGCGTTTCAGAAGGTAACGTATTAAAGCCGATTCCTCCCAGAGTTCCATATTTACTATATTATCGAAGATGCGACACTATCGGGAATAATCAATCGAATAGCGGTAAAGCGCGTTAGAGAGAGAGAGAGAGAGAAAAAGAGGAAAACGATTTAAACATGTAGATGAAACTGTATTTTAAGTCTAAAAAAAAGAAAAGAGGTAATTTGAAAGAATGGCTTTTACAGTTCTGTGGTTCTTGTTGATATTTATACCTAAATACAGAGAGTGTTTATTATCCAATATCATGAGAAAACAAAAAGCTATTTCCTTTTAACATGCTGTACTTCCATCGAATATTTGTACTAAGAATTGTTGTTACAAGGTTTATGCATAGTTTTCTTGGTACACGAAATAAAAAGACAGTTAAAGTTGAAGTTGAATAAGAGTTTTGATTTTGGCACTCATAGTTCTATTGAAGTTACATAATTAAGCGCTTACACATTACATTTTATAAAAATATTAAATGTCGAGATCTCTTGTACATATCTTTCTTATCTGATTGTGAGTATACAATACGTGAGAAACAAAATATATACATAACTTTGTAGAAAAGAAGACGAAAAATATAGATAAAAGTTTTTCTACTTTAATGACAAAATTTCTATGAAATGCAAATTTTATATATATCTGAAAAAAGGACATCTTATGCCTTAAGTTATTTTTGTATATAACCTTCCCGCGCTCTTATAAATATATATTCCAACTTGCCAATAATTTCTTCTGTTTTATTCGATGCTATTTCATCGCCCCCTGCTAGCTGATCCTCCATACAACCGTTGTGTTCTTTTCCTTCCAGTATTGTTTTACTTTTAATATTAGTTTCTATACATAATTATGACTGAAAATTAGTGGGAAACGCTTTAAAAAATACTTAGGAAAGAAATAATTGGTAAGATGGAATACTTACACCGATAGTAAGGGAGATTGTATAAACAAAACCGAATTCGTATACAAATCTACATTGTATTAAATCATTGTAGATTTGCATCTTCAATTATTAAATTTTTGAGAAAAAAGGGAAGAAAAGCAAAAGAAAAAAAAGTACTCATCCATATATCCGTTTTTTTTGTTTTTTTACACGTGTTAACATATAAAAGTATATTTTCTAATTTTTGTAATAAATTTAATGGAATGATAGTTTAAACAATTTATACTCTATTAACAAATAATTGGTGGTATTATGACCATTCTTAATATTAAAATATGTGTTATAAAATTAGGAAAGTTAATACTTATCCAACTGGAATTTGGTTTTATGTAAATGAAAGGTTGTTTTCTTTCTTTTGATTTTGCTTGAATGTAAGTATGGTTTTGTAACTTTACTGTTTCCTTAACCTCCGTTAATAAATTACTTTAAACATCTTATAATTTAAACGAAATAATATTTATATGCGAATGTAGTAATTTAATAAAGCAGCAAAGTTATAGAATTCCATTGCAAAACATCTTATATACAATATTTACATGTTATTCACCAGATAATGTAGATAAGATATGGTTTAAGTAAAATTTTACAGTGTAATTTATGCGACAGAATACAAAGTAATAATTTTCATTTACTTCCTGTGGAATTGTAAATATATATATCTACAGTTTATAGAAACTAATAAAAGTATGTATATATGTTATGGAAACTTGTTTACCATTTATTTGAGAATGTTAGATTAAACATTTACACTTAATTTATTATATATTACTACTCGATTTTAATACCAAACAATATGTTCCAATAAATAAAGAATACACAATAATCTCTGCGATGTTTCTATTATCTATTTATGTACAATTCATTCAGATGCAGTATCTTTAACAATTACTCTATCATACATTTACAATAGACACTATAATCAATAATATGGATAATATTAATTATAATATTCTTAATTTTATTTCTCCATTAGTGTTAATCGTATACTCTATTAAATATCTATATAGGTGTAATATATAGGTATAATAGGTATAAATGTTGTTAACATCAAACATAGACAACAATTCCATTTAAAAAATGATAAATGCTAGAAATGTGGTAGACAAACTTTGCCTGCAAACAATTCTGAGATTACTGTAATCCACAAAGCTAAAACAAAAAGTATGTAGGAATTTCCAACTTGATGAGAATTTGGTAATTGATATGGCTGTCCACCAATTTCAACTATGTGGAAACCCATTGGAAATATAACTGCTGCCAAACAGAACAATACCACTAAAAAATAATTACATATTCAATCATTAACAAATATCCTGAGTTTGATTTGAACAATTGTTTATAAACTATTATATGAGCTTACTAGCTGTGAATCCAACCCATCTGGCATAGGGAATGACATTGCGTTCCCAATGAGAACTGGCTAATAGAACTATTGTTGCTGTTACTAAAATACAACCAACGAAAATGCAAGAGAGAGCCATTAGCCATTCTGGCTGTAAATCTGGACTGTAACAAACTTGAGGTCTATTATACAATGTCATGCAAGACCACATCAACCCTAATCTCGTATCTCCTATAAAAAAAGAACAAAGCAATTAACACCTCTATCATAAGAAGTATGAATTTAATTTGTAACTACAACTGTAACACACTACTTGTACACGTTGTTGCTTGTAATGATTATTACTAGACTGCAGATTTTATGCATTTATACTTAAACAACATTGTTAAAGATTAAAATAATTGAAAGATGAAATAAATTTTTATTTGATTCCAATACCTTGTATATAATGCTGAAAACGTTTATTTTAATCTACTGTCTAGTTATTGCTGAACATCAAAATACATAATCACCACAGTATAAAAACAATTAGGATAATGCATAAATTCAAAATACTCACCGCCAACATCGGTAATAATCCAGTCGGGCATGGCGAGACTGATTATAGCAAATACATCTGCAGCAAGGAATAACGTCCCCGAAATAAGGGTTAATTTATCCATTTTACGTTAACAATACTCAATTTATGTGGACATAATAAATACATATGTACTTATACGTATACTGTAGCCAACAGCTATTATTACAAATTATGTCCTTTTATTTAGTAATCATCCTTGAAAGAGAAAGTATATTTTTTGCTTCTCCACTTAACCATCAACATGTCACTGTAGCTGCAATGTAAACGGTTCCTAACCTCAAAATTCAAAATTTTAACGCTATAGTCAACAATAATGGCGGTAAATGTCAGCTACATATGGTAAAGCAATAAAAAGTAAACGGATCAATTTCATAAAAACTTTTTATTCAATAAAATGAAAACAGGTACATAATTACATAATCAATATCTTTCTGTTCTATCATAAAAAAATTTCCTAAAGGATAGAATTGTTAAATTTGATGTAGATTCCTCTCATAATTAATCTTGAATCCTCTTGAATTCCTAGAAACAATATAACAAAGGTTTTTAAATTTGATTAAATTGAATTAGATTGCATTTAGAGGGTATTGGAGTATATAGCATAATTTCGTCGCTTGAATTTTTTACAATTTGGTTCAATCTGTATAAAAGGTTTATGACCTGAAATACAAATAAATTATTTTATTATATTGCTGAAGTAGTATTTTTACCGATTTGCAATTTGCCACTTACTATCGTTTATACAGTCTAAATTAACTGTTGATGGTAAATTATCTAAATCTTCGTCTACAACTCCTTCACTATTATTCACTTGTAGATCTTGTTCTTTGCTATTATTCACTTGTACCTCCTGTTCTTCACTATTAGGTATTTGTACATCCTGTTCTTCGCTATTATTTTTAGGAGATAAATTTAATGGTGGCGTTCGATTAAAAGAATTCCCAGTCAAACTACCATTGAAAGTAGAATGTGAAATATTTTCTTCTTCGAATGAATTAGAATGATCAATAGAGCCTGATACTTGATCATGGGATGTATCTACTAATGATCCAGTTGACTTCAAATCCGTATGGTTCATTAATTGCAGCAAAACGAACGGATCGTCAATACCTACATTATTACAAAACCTTGTGGTCTGATTATTGATCAGTATTTTCGGTGGTTCGATCGAAACCTCTGAAGCATCAGGATCATACGGCTTTGTAGTCTGTGTAAAATTTAATGGTAGTTCTAAATTGTGATTGAATTTTTTCAAAATAGCTTCCTTTTCCTCTGCAGATGGTGTGAACACCCATCTATTGTTGCCATATTGTCCAGGCATGTAATGAATACCACTTTTCACGTTTAACAAATGATTGGTTAAATACAATATTGTTAACCATTCCAAATCATAATGCAGTTTTAATGGTACACTTTGATCGTGCTCTAATTCAAGTATTTGAAGAAATTTTCGTTTTGGAAGACACTTGTCTAAAGCTAAAAATTTAGTCACCCTTGGTCCATTTTTCTCGGGAACAAGAGCTGCAAATTTACAGTGTAAATGCGCAGAGAACCAATAGCTTGGATAATGATGTTCCAAGAGTTCCATACTTGGTGGACTGCCAAGCGCATTGTTCTCAATATCATATCTGTAATAAAAGTATTGTAAGCCTTATGTACTTTATGTAAATACTTAATCCTAAACTAGACAACTGAAGCTGCTTATTCCAGTGTATTTTGATCATTGTATTAATATTTGAACTAGTAGATTGTTGCATATGAAATTTACGATTTTTAACAATAATATTAAACGAACGCAACTTAATAAAACTCAATAAAACTCAAGTTTCTTGATTATATTTTAGTAGAAACTGAATTTATTGGTAATTCAAGAATGCAAAGCATCCACTTAAGTGTTACTATTCTAAAAGAATTATTTCTTTGGTTTACCTAAAATATGGTTTTCCTATTAACAAATTATTTTCATCTCCATACTTGGTTATTCCTGCTGGCCAATCATGGGATAAGAAAATATCAATATTGCCACTAAGCTATAAGAAAGAAGGTAATATAAAAAAAATAAAGTTTCAGATTTGATTCAATATAAAACATGTACAGTATTTTCTTCTAACTTAGACTCTGACTCCAGTGATCAGAAATTCCTTCTAAACTCAGCAGCCCTGTCTTTTTCACAGCTATAGAGAGAATATTGTACACCTAAAACTCAGTCTATGGAGTACCTGCTTCAATCGAAATATTTCCAAGTTTCTAATATGATACACACTTCTGACTGTACTGTCATTATATGGTGGTTTTTCATAATGCCCTTGCATTAAGTGCTGGCCTTTATAAATGCCTGACAAGCCAGCAATTCTAATACCACCAATTGTCACAACACCAGCATATCCTAAATAATAGATATTAGGTGCTACCCAGCCACCATATGGTAATTCTTGGAGATAGTTTGATGCTTCATGGTTACCTCCAATAAAAATTGTTAGTATAGGGGCAATTTTCTCTCCTGAATAATATCTGTAACATATTGTGTAATTAATTACAAGTAGAATTTAAACCCTTTCACTGTACACATAAACTAGAAGGTTCCATATAGACCAATAGTCCAATTGTACTCTGTACTGAGACTTATTTGTTTGCCTTTTACTTATAATTCTTGCAAGTTCTGTACTGCACAATCAAAGGGTTGAAAATCATCTTGGAAACTACTGATATAAAATAGTTGATGTAAGCTACTTACTTGTAAAAAGTACGCATAGTCTTATACTTATCAGGTACAGCCATACAATTAAGATCGCTTAAATTTCTGGTCGATTGAAAATCTCCGCAGCAAATAAGCAAATCTATCTTTCTTCTATCAGCTTTTTCCATCACTTGAATAGTATCATAAATAATATCTAATTCCCCATGGGCGCAACCTTCTACAGCAATTCTCATGTTTCCTTTTTAACTGTAATCTTTTACTTTGAGAATCGGTTATGTCTTGTTCTTAGTTACCTAATTAATAAAATAATCAAGAAAAACATGTATTGTAATCATACAATATAACCTAACAATTTTTTGACGTAGCCGCCATCTTTTAACCTAATGGAACAGGTTTGTTGCTACAACAACTCTTGTCCCGCGAAGTTAGGCTTTTTAGGTATTACAAGTTATACCGTTGTACGGCGCTAGTTTTGAATTCAGTTCATTTCTATATCTTTGACCTGTTTCGAATAGAAAATATTGTTATAAATGCTTGGAATGTATATTTTTATCGGAGATTTTTTGGATGGTATTAGAAGAGATTTCTGTAAAAATATTGCATAGTCAAAATACGGATATTATATATACGAAGTGTGATAAGAAACGGCACAATGTATGGGATAACCTAACATACATATAGCATTGCATTTTGTACAGCTTGAATAGTAGACATATGTGTATGTGCATCACGCAATGTATGTAAAATGTGTATGCAAAAGAGAGAAGAAATTTGGACGATTGAATGGATGAAAAGTAAATGATTTATGTACTCGTAATGAATAATCCGGTGCACTTATAGCCAATTATGAGCGTAATTTTTAGCACAGAAGAGGGATGGATAATATCCCATCTGCAATATCTTAACGATATTTACAAAAATGTAAAGGACTGCAACACGCAGTGCAAATTAATCTTCAATGGGACTTTATTTGAAATAAACTCACAATATTTACGTCAAAATCAAATAACGAAATTCGAGCGACAGGAGGAAAGTTTATTGCAAAACAAGAGCAGAAAACGAAAAAGATCGAAACTTTTACCAGAAGATGAACTGAAAGAGGTATGTAAATATATCTATAAAAAATTTCGCGAATTTTTCGTTGGAGAACGCAACTGTAACCATCATTACATACTTTGCAGATCGATTATGTGAAACAATCATTTAACCAAATAATTATGTCTGGAAAAGTGGAAGGCTTATTTGTTTCTGATGTGATTCCTACTAATAATGAGGCAGCACGTTTAGGATCACAAAAATTTTATCAGGACACATTTTCCATGGAGGAAGAATATTTTTATGGTTGCAATGACACAGATGAAGCTATTATATCAGGAGCACAAGAAAAGAAATTTGTGTTTCCAAAGAAATGTAAATTTTACTGTTATGATGTGAGAGACATTGACAAGAAATTGGAGCCAAACAATCAGTATGATTTTATATTGTTGGATCCCCCATGGTGGAACAAGTCTATAAGAAGGAAAAAAACCAAATATCTGGAAGCTAGGTGATCTTGTATGGTTCAGTATAAGCCAATAGAAAAAAAACAAACTTTCTGAACAGTTTAATGAGAATAAGGACTTTGATAATAGTATAAGTTTTCCTTCTTCTCAGTTTTTCGAGCATATGGGTAAATAAGATTTTAGATGCAACTTTTCAACATAAAAGTATTGTTAAACAATATCAAAACAATGTTGATACATTTTAGAATGATTGCACACTGTTCAACATCAATTTTCGTGTTACAATAACAGAAAGAAAAAGTTAAAACTTGTTGAACAGTGTTATAGTTTACTTTTTATTTAGTTGACATTATTTTTTACAAAGTACTACTAGCTGCTGTCTATTACCAAATGCATTTTCTAGTTTGCATAAATTAAGTCTTATATTCTTCTGTTAACAGTTATAAAATGATGTACAACGAGGAATTAGCCAAGATACCAATTGGAAAATTGTTGTGTGCAAACGGACTTCTAGCAATATGGTGTACCAATGCACCTACACATTTGAATAGTATTTTTAACGATATATTTCCATCGTGGGGTATAACGTTTAAAGCAAAATGGTATTGGGTAAAAGTATGTGTAATTGTAAAAGCAAGATCGTTGAAATCTGTAGTTTACAGCAAAACCTCCTATATCACGGTTTCCTCATAGTACACATCGCGTTATTGAAGGGTTGTCTGTACTGAGATTCAATTAACATTCGATTCGAATTCTGTTTCAGGTCACTCAAGCAGGAAATACGATATGTAATTTTAATTCGGCGCTTGGCAAGCAACCTTATGAATTATTATTGCTAGGTTCTGTATTAAACAATAATAAAGTGAACATTCCCGATGGAAAATTAATAATAAGCGTTCCTAGTGCGGTGCACTCTCACAAACCACCTATTACAGGTAAGCATACAATACTAATTTTCACAGATTAATCATATTACACATAATAAACGTACACCTAAAACTTATAGAAGTTATGAAAGAGTATCTTCCACATGAGCCAAAATGTTTAGAAATATTTGCAAGGTACTTGCTCCCGAATTGGACTAGTTGGGGACTTGAAGTTCTAAAGTTTCAGCATTTGTCGCTTTATACAGTTATAGAGGAGTCGCAAGAAGCTCAAAATAATAGCAAAACAGATGTAAATAAATTAAGTAAGTAAAATAAAACACAGCGATATAATAAACATTTCGATGGTATTGTCCTTTTTTTATTATCATCATAAATTAATCGCACTTCGATAACAATAGAATTGCGTCGTTATGAAGTGCCATTTACATGCTCACTAATACCATTTTGAACTGTTGTACGATAGCCATGTGGATTCTTTGTTTGCCACCTCCAAAAGTCTTCACCTATTTGTTAAAAACAGTCTTAGAAAATTCTTGTAACCCATAGCAAATTATCGATTAACTTACACATCTTTTCGACGTTATACTTGGTCCTCCATCCTAATTCTTTCTCGGCCAAGTCCGTGTTAGCATACATCGATACAATGTCACCGTCTCTCCTGTCCTTTAAAACGTATGGCACCGTTGTTCCCGTGACGTTCTCGAAAGTTTTAATTAATTCGAGCACGGACACGCCCTTGCCGGTACCTAAATTGTAGATTTTTAGCCTCAGGTGTCGTTTATGTAATGCGTTTAGGGCTGCCACGTGACCAGCCGCCAAATCCATTACGTGAATATAATCACGTATACCTGTGAACAAATGCAAAGACCGAAGATCCATTGTACAAGGTGTAAAGAAATTATTCAAATATTTCAAGTTATAGTTTTAACTTACCTGTGCCATCTTTTGTAGGATAATCACCGCCAAATATAACCAGTTCTGATTTATGCCTTAAAGCCACTTGAGCAATATATGGCATTAAATTTGTAAATGGTTTTGTGGGATCCTCTCCGATCAACCCACTGGGATGAGCACCTACTGGATTGAAGTACCTTAGAGATATGATATTCCAAGTCTATTGAACAAATGCAAATCATAAACATTTATTAGTTGTGAAGATTTCATTTCTACATAAAATGTGATAGGTTTAATCGCACCTTCTCGGCTCTGGATATATCTTTAAGCATTTCTTCGATGAAGTACTTTGTCCTTCCATATACGTTCGTAATGTTGCCAGTCGGATGATCCTCTGTAATTGGAAGTTCGTTCGGTTCTCCATACACGGTGCAAGAACTGCTGAAAACTAGTTGGAAGCATCCAGCAGCTTTCATTACCTGAACAGAATGACCATACAATTATTATAGTTGCTTGGAAATTTGTTGAATAGGATTTTACCTCTAACAAATTGATAGCGCCGATAATATTGTTTCGGTAGTAGTGAAGAGGAACTTGCATCGATTCACCGACCGCCTTTATAGCTGCGAAATGGATCACGCAATCTATTTTGTGCTGTAATGTAAAATATTCATTAGTATCTTCCAACTAATTTCGAGAATTTCACAAGCATCTCAATAATACTAATTACCTTATTGAAAACTGTTTCTAGTTTGTCTCGGTCGATGAGATCGCAGTTGTAGAAGGTAACTTTCTTCCCCGTTATTTGTTCGACTCTTTTAAGAGCCGCAGAGTCACCGCAACCCTCGGTCACGCTATTAGCAAAATTATCTATCGCTACGACGTCGTACCCGCTTTCCAAAAGTTCGACGATACAGTGACTACCAATATAACCGGCACCGCCGGTCACGAAAATAGTTTTCCAATCGGTGCTCATCCTAGAATTAAAGCAGGATTACCGAAGGATTATTAAATTATGGACACATTTCGTTATAACATTACGGAAAAATTTTTGAAACGAAAAATTAACGCAAGCCGCCCGTGAAGAAAATCTTACGTATGAGCGACGAAAAGTACAGGTGCTTCGGACATTCACCTATAGTTGAACTAAGCAGAGTTCAAGGTCGTTAGCACACGTGGTATGCTAGTACAATTATGACGTGTACGGTTCATTTTTTATTTTCAACGCGTGAGTCTATAATTAATATAAAACTTTATTTAATGATATTTACATTCTAAATTCAAGTTATTTCGATTCAATAACATTTTTAACTTGCAATAATTTACAAAATTGAATTAACCGAAATAATGACGTAAAGAAGAAATTCAGTTAACAAATTGTGATAATAATACCAATATCCGACAATTTATAATTAAAAAGATAAAATTATTCATTCAACACCTGTGTGCTTAACGGTATCTTTAAACGTGTGCGGTGCATTTCAAACATTTCTGCAGCTAACACAGTCATTTGAACGCTGTGAACTCAAATCGCTTAAATTAATAAAAAGAACAGAGTTATTTTCTTTTTTACGTATATAAATATGTATTAGTATGAATTTTTTTTTTATAAAAAGTACAAATGTACTCCGAGCTTTTTTCTTTTATGAAATGTGTCTACGATGTGTGTTTACCTCGTTAACAAAACTGAAAGCGACAAAATGTACGTCAAGTTGGTACAGAAGGACTCGAGGACACGACCGTGTAATCACTGACTGCCTCCCGACCACTGGCTTCGGTCTTCTGGTATAAGAAAGCAAAGTATAGTATATTCGTGGAACGCAACGCATCCCCTCTTTCACAATACCATCATACTAATCGTTGCGGAGGCACGCACACTTGGAAACCTCGACCCTCCCGAGTCCTTGCTTTCTGCTGCAACAAGTTCTTCCTTTCACACCGACATCGTCACACCATTGGCCTGGGCTCCTCGCGCGATGCCAGCAATAGAAGCGACGATGGCACACGTAGAAAACCCGTAACTGTTAGCAGTTGCATCATCTTTACGATTTGTACAGGACTGACTCATTAAAATCTACTAAACTTAAGCAACGACTTATTTCATCAAAGATATCTATTTTTGGACCACTGTAGAAATGGCAAAGGCGAAACGCTGGGGGCCGTTTATTAAAGTATTTGCAAAGTTTCCGTTTGCTTTTATTGTCTCTACATTGTTTGTTCATTGCGTCGTTAATACTTGAATCAATTTGTGGAGTAACTCCCTTTGTTCTGCGTCCAAGTAGGGCCACAGCTCACCTTCCAGTTCGAGCAGAGCTTGGTAATCATGCGACTGAGACGCCAACACTAGTGATTGCAATAACAGCAACTCGTCTTCGCTCATATTGAAATCTATAATAGAATTTTGTTGTACAAATTATTCGTATATTTTTTTAAAACAAATAATATAAAAGACATATTTTAAATTTATATTATAGGCACAGATAAACGAATTAAAAATCACGATTTTCACTTTTCATTTCCAAATTCTGAGCAATAGTAATTAAAAAAAAAGATTTTACGTATTACCTAGTAAACTAATTCTTCTAACATCTAAAAAAAAAAATCAAATTGATTCAATTTGGGAGAAGTGATTAGTTTTGAATAAGCTGAAAATAATACAACAGCATTTTTAAATTTTTCTTATGTTTACACTGGTATAAATTACACTTATTCATCTTTATCATAAATGAATATTTATGATGAATATTATAATTACAATGAATATTTTAAAAAATAGTGTAAAATTACTCGCCAATATTTGGAGTTTCTTCTATCCAAGCATACTTCTCCAAAACTTGTGCCAAAGATGGCGCTAGCCTCTGTGGTGATGGTTGAAGTATAAGCAACAGTAATACTCTGGTTACTTCGCATCTATGAATAAAAATAATTGCTACATTTCTTTCTATAATGTAACATAATTATTCCTATTGTTTTCTATACCTATGTAGTATGACACTGTAGTTGCCTTTTGCTCCAGTATTGATATAAATCTCAATAAACTCAACAAACTCGTTAAGAATTTGCAGAGAAGATACATAATCTCCTAAATAAATAGTAGTTTAATTTGTGTGTTACGATTAATTGTAATTATTTAACCCTTGTGTAGCTAACCAAACTATATAGATAATTGAAAAACTTTACTATTCAACATTTTTTTTCATGAATTCTTATTTTGAGACTGTAAGTCAATATAACAGTAAACAATGATTGGCTACACAAGGCTTAAAGAGATAATTACCTTGTTTAATATGATAAGACACTAATGTACTAATAGCTTTCACAGTTGGAAAGATGTCAATAGCTTTACGTAATTGTTGTATACCTGCTGGAGTAGGACCTAAAGCTATTGCCAATTCTAAAGCTAATCCAGCAGACATGGCGCTAAATCCTGTTTGATTCTGACAACGGGCTAGAGCAAGACCAAAACAACTTATTGCAGCCTAATCAAAATAATTAAACATTTAATGCTTTTTTATAGGCCATATTTGTTAACATGAATCGAAATATAAATGAATTATAAACCTGTGTGTTCTCTTGTCCTATGGAAGGACATCCTATATCTTTATCTTTCTTGTTGGCCACAAGAAATTCTCTACCTGCTTTGATCAAAAAATTTAATTCGAATGATATATTATCTAACGTCCCTTGACACCTAGCTGCAGCTAATAAACATAAGCCTGCATATTGCCATAATTCTTTTTGCTCACATTCTGCAGCCAGGAGTCCTGAAAACAAGAATACTATTGTACATCTTTGATTATGTGCTTACAATCGATATATACATGTATAATGTGAATAATAAAATTTACCAAATTGATCGCTTGCTTCAGCAACATTTGGCTTCCTCAAGAATCGTCTAAAATGAGATTACCAATAACAATATCGGTAAGAATATATATAAAATGTAATGAAATATTTACTTTTTTAGTTTATTCGATATATTGAGATATTTTGTCATGAAATCTAATGTATCAGCCATTATGTATTCAATTTGTCAATGCGTCACTCCGAATATCATAAATTAATTATTTTTCTCTGCATGGTTGATTACACGTCAATGCGATATGGTCTTCTCCTTGCTGTAAACAGTAACGTTTCAGTAATGATATTTCAATTAGTCGCAGCATTATATCGATTAAGTGAATCGTTTACACATAACCAAGCGATTCGTTTATTGAATGTGATTATTCGTTGTTCGCATTTAATACCATTTGTCGTTTGAAAACGATATTTATTGACGGTATTTACACAACTTTGTCAAGAATATAATCTCGCTGACGTTTCACGCGAAATGCCATGCGCAGTGTCGCCGGCACTATTGCCAAAGTCAGTGTCGTCGGATTAAGACTTGTGTCCCTCTCTATCCTACCCCTTCTAAGACGCTATTCCCCCATTCACCAGACTGGTCACGTGACTTGTGTGCACTCAATTCAGACGTGACTAATCCAGTAATGACAGAGAGAGGGTAACTGTATTCCCCTCAAGTTTCTCTGTTTGGCGACCACCGTTGTAGTTTCCTTAAAATGCATCCCTTCTGAATGCGATTCGATTTTCCGTATAAGAAGAATAATGCGATGTCGGATATCCCCTCCTGCCATTGATACGTGCCTCGTGCAGAGAATTGTGGGAGAGAAATCTGATGACAATGTCGCAAGAAAGGGGAAATACAGGGGAATACGAATCTTGTTCCGGTGATATCGGTGGACCTTACTCTTACTGCCATTCCCTTTAAGTGAAAGTTTATATAAAATAAGGTACCTTAATCACTCCAATTTTACAAAATTTGTTATGTTTTAATATATAATATATTGGGTTGTTCGAAAAGTTTGTGTCGATTTTTTTTCGGAAGATTTAAACGCAGCGCATTTAAGTTTTGATGTATATTTATTAAAAATAAAAATAAATCGACACAAACTTTCCGGGCAACCCAATATTATCGAATTCCTTGAAAGGGAAGATTTCCTTAGTTATTCCAAATTACTTTTTCCTGTACGAAAATGTGTTAAGCTGCTTCGTTTTCGACTTATTAACAAAAAAACACGAACCGATTAGAATTAGCAATGGTCAAGCTGAAAGACATCCCTTTGATCATCTTAAAATAATTTCGACAATCACTCCTTTCAAGGGTCTCGAACACTTTTGAAACACCCTGTATATGGTAAAACCGTAGAACAGCTACTTCCTCTCCTATTTCGATGATTTTTGCATATGTTATAAAGCACAACATTTTCAACAACTTTCTCCTATACATTTAAGGCATGGACTTGTTTAATTTTCGAGATATTCACAAAAAAACAATGCCGGTACTAACCCACTGAAGTCCACTTATGGCGGTTGTCATGACCACGTAACATCAGTTTAATTGTCACCGGCCGCTTATTTCTGCGGATGCACATGCGCAAGAAAACTGTCATCATTGCCCCTGAGTTAGGCTACACTTTGTATTTGTATAGTCTATTGAAGATGAGTCATGCTGACGTGGTGTATGTGTGACACATGTCAGTTGTACGGTTTTACTTTAAAACCATCAGGTATTTCGTATTATTTGTTTAAAAAACAGTTGACACAATGTAGTCGCGTCAACACGGAACAGTTCCGTTTAGTATAATAACGTTTGTTATTAACGTTAATTGAACATTAAACATTAAAGGGTGTTCGTCCGATCGACACTGAACGAAATTGTTCCGTGTCTGTGTAGATATTATAGGAGAGCAATGTGACGGCACTCTTGCTTACAAATCACTCCATGATAACGTCAAAATATGCATTTCGGGCACCGAAAGTCTCAAATTGGATTTTTTAGGAAACACAAATATTCACTCCTAAACTGCTCATTGTAATATTGCTGCTTCAGTTTGAGTCCTCGCAAAACTTCGTGAGTTTTGTATATTATATACATATAGTCTTAGAGCCGCCGATTCAATTATTAAATTGTGATCCGTTTTGTGATCCGAAACAGCATATAGTATTGTTGTATTGCAATGTTTTAATTGTACACAAATGAAAATAAAGTAATTGTTTCAGGTATAGAAAAACCATTGGACTGTAGATGCAAGAAAGTTGGAAAACCATTATTGACAACTTGAACAGCATCAACATCAACAAAAATGTGCAGTATCATATAGTCAAGTAATATAACATATTGCGAAACAATATTATGCTCAGTGTCCCTCTTTGCATAGAGTTCATAACACTATTTATCTTCTCTCTGAAAGAATAAAAAAACGTTAACAAGCCTAAAGGTTTCTCTAAAAAATGTATAAACTTGTTGAACTAATTTTAAGCAGTGCTTTAGTGTGGATAAGTTTACATACTATCTGGAGCATTGTAATCAGTGTTGTACTGTTTACTTTTGACATACCATGGATTGTGTGGGGTACTTTAATTATTCTGATCGGATTACAAGTATACAGAATTCCACAGCCAAATTTACATATAAAAAACGAAGTGCTTGGAGTGAATCCCCTTTTACAAAACAAAAGTAATAATGCATCCGAGGATCATGGTAATGGAACGCAGTTTTGCATGCGAGTGGTGGCCCATCGTGGTGGAGCATATGATTATCCTGAGAACAGCTTAACAGCCTTTCGTAATGTAAAATCTTACATTTAATTATGGTTTTTCTTTTATATTTCAACATTACTCTAGCAAAAGAATTAACATATTGACTTGTCTCTTCTTACAGTCAAACCTTTGTACTTTTGTAAATAGAAGTGTCTAAAAACCCAAAAATGTTAGATACCCAATGGTCAAGACTGGTCAAGAACCCTAATATTCTTGGGAATTTCGATATATTCGAAAATCTGTCTCAATCCCAAATAAAATTCATGACTCATGCTAATCTGACATTTTTGGGTTCTCATGCACATCTACCTGCAACACAATTTTGTAGAATTATATTTACTAGTAGTACAATTGTACTCTACAAGTACAGAGGTCCGACTGTATTTAGTTTGGAGTACTAGGTACCTTTGTAACAACAAAAATTTGCTTAATTTTTTTATAATGTAAATATGAATACTAATATAGTAGTTACTAACAGAAATATTACTGTTTCAAAACATTACTATTTTGTAAACTTTATTAGAAACAAAATAATGATCATGATATAATTTTCAGAGCAAAGAAAAGGGCTGCAAAGCAGTTGAGCTCGATTTATACCTCACAAAGGATAATGTACCTATAGTATTTCATGATTCATCGATTGATAGAGTTACAGGAAAAAATGGATCTGTAAAAGATATGACATGGGCTGAATTAAAGCAATTAGATATCACCTGTATTCATCCACTTAAGTACTCATTTTATAATTCCATTAGAAAATGTTTATAACAGAGAACGATTAAACACAATTCATTACTTATAGGGATAAGTTTGATGGAAATGAAAGTATTCCATTATTTAGTGAGGTTTTAGATACATGTTTAAACAATGATCAAAGAGTCATTATAGATATTAAAGAAACTAGACTGGACGTTATAGACATAATTTTAAATGCATACGATAGGTACCCAGCATTATATCAAAGAGGAATTGTATCTAGTTTTAATCCTATTGTCATATACAAGGTAATTGGACATAATAAAGTCTTAATAATTATTATAAATAGCCAACCATTGATAGATAAAATAAATAACAATCTTGTTATTATAGATTAGGAAAAACAATCCGAAAATTGTGGCAAGTTTAGCATGGAGACCACAATATTTTTCGAGAACATCATATTCTGCTTTTGACAAACCAGGATCAATGCGCTTTTGCAATCCATTGTACCATGTAGCAGCTTGTATATTAGATCATATTTATGAGTGGGCACTTTCCCATTTTGTGTACTATCTTGCAGGTGTTTCAGTTATTTTGTTACATAAAGATACAATAAATCAGTATGTATACAAGCCTTTAGGTTATTTTTATAAATCATATTAATGCAATGTCTCCTTTCCATTCATGTAACAATGAACAAAATATTCTTTCTATATTATTTATTTTAGGCAAATTATACAAGAGTGGTACAATCGTGATGTTCGTGTAATGGCATGGACAGTGAATTTGCCATCAGAGAAATTGCATTTCTCACGTTTGCTTAAAGTTACTTATTTAACAGACACAATATTACATGAAACAGACATGTAATACCATACATATGCTGTGTGATGCAAGTGAGTGTATTTTATTGGTATATGAACTAATATTTTTTACAAAAACATTTTGTATTGTATGACGAGAAAGAAATCTTTTTTTATTTATACAACTTCGAGGATATATGCACTAAACGAAAAAGAAAATATTCCTTTGTTATTTTTTTATTAAATTGTTTAAAATTATGTAAAAATTTATTTTATTTCTTGGATGTGTTCAGTAAAAAAATACGCACAAGATTTATCTAAGCTAGAACCAATGTTTTTAAATAATTCTAAACTAGCATATAATGTCATCCTCATTATTTTTTAATACAAGAGAGATTGTTACAATCTTTGCCACCATTGCACATTATTTATATTTATTAAATGTATAATACTTTATCAACATTTCATGTCAGTTACTTATAAATGGATATTATTTGAAATGCATGACTTTATTTGTATCTATACTTTCTTGGACGGAGACATTTATTTCGTAAATATTTATTTAAAAAATTATAAAACACTGTTTGTAGTTTAATAATTTGTCACACAATAGTAGTTAGCTTGCTTTTACGTGATTCCATACCTTGAATAAGTCCTGTTAATAAATCTTCCATTTCCGTTGTAGCACGTTTCAATTTACAATTATCATTAGTTACATAAGGATCTGCAACAGTAATTTGTACGAAAACATTTATGTATAACAAAACGAATTTGTACTGCTATAATATAACATACCATCAAGTAAACAGTCGTCTGCGACCATGTTTTGCAACCTATCTAATATATCGTTTAAATCTCCTTGTATATTTTGCAAACTACTATGCTGTGAATGTTTATCAGGCCGTTGAAGAGAAGACGGTGTATTGTCTCTGTAAATTCCCATAAGAGTATCGGAAATGATCAAAGGTGATTCGTTTTCAGTGCTTGGTGTCGCCGTTTTCATTGAATATTTTTCTTTTTTCGATCCAGTATCATTAGATCCACCCAACCATTGCGAGAAACCACTGTCAGTGGCATTTATTTCCGATCTTTTGTTACCTACAAATGAAATATACTATTTTTTATTAACTAAACAGAAAACAGTTACTCGTATTAATATTCAGACATTTCAGTTCACATTCAAATCACTCTTTCACGTCGTGTAGCAAACTTATTAATTATTCTAACTTATAAAAAATCCAATATTTTAAAAAATATCGTTTTTATATTTACATACTACAATATTAATACCTCCAATCCATGTACTCAGCTCTATATGAGTCGGTTCGAGTGTATTGCCAAAATTTGTACTGGTGGACGCTTCTTCAACATCGTTGCTCTCTTCGGTGATACATTCGCCGGATAGCGTAGGATTAAAATTATTTGGTTGCAACATATCCGTATCATTTAGATTAGTGTTCTGCTCTATGCTTTCTTGTCGAATGATTGGACTCAATTCAAAATTTATGGGCAAAGCTGCTAATCTCGACGACAACGGAGGAACCATCGGTGTACTTTGCATGTAATTCATTATACGAGGCATGTGAGTCCTATCGGCGAACAAATATTTCTAAAAATCGTTCGAACAATGTTTTAGTTTTCTGTAACACTTCTAAAGATCGTGTAATAATTAAATTTATTTTACTTTTAAAATTTTTAAACGCTGCAACTGGGATTCGATGGTAGCTCGATGTCGTTGGAGTCTTTCTGCTTTGGTACCCCGTATATCAAGTAACTCGATTTGCAATTGTCTATTCTCTTCTTCAAGATGAGTTATTATACTCTGCAGTTCTTTCTGCGGATCGTTTAAAACTCGTCTTCTCATTGTACTTCTTATCGATTCGTTATCCGTGTGTCCTATTTCATTGCTTTAGCAAATATTAGAAAAGAATTTTTATTTATTTTTTTTTAATCTTGTATAAAAGAAGTGCTCATACTATTTCCTTTATAGTTACCTAGTTATATGTGGTGTTCGATCCTCTGTGTTCATCTCGATTGATCGGGTAGAACACAATCTTAACTTATTTCTTATTAATTCGATAATTAGTTTCGTTACTTCGCGATTCGATGTCTGAAAAGTATTTATATGTATTATTCTGTACAAAAAGATTAAAAATATATGGACGTACTTTGGTGCAGAATTCACGAACCGGATGCTTCAACTTGTGTTTTCCTGACACCTTACCATACAGAAAACACTGTTGGCACTGATGATATGCTGTACATTTCATGCATGTGTAACGTGGTCCTTGAATAGGTGTTACTTTGCAGGAAGAGCACCTTATATTATGTGTAACTGAAATAAAAGGAATTTTTTGTGAATTTCGTGTAATGTAAAATTATTTATTAGCATTATAATGTGACACATACTGTGCCTTGCAGATTTCATGCGATTAAACGTTGTTATCCAAACAAGTAAAGGAGGTTCTTGCATAATCCATGTTGCAAACTCTGACTCTGTGACTCCAAGGCAACCTTGTGACTATTGTAAAATTTGATACATTTAACTTTAAATCGAATATATTTGAAAATTAATTCTGTTATACCTTTGAAAAACAGTTATCAATATGCGATTGGATACATTGATACCCATAAGCAGCACTTTCTCCAAGCATTTCGGTTATTTTACAAATATTCGTTAATAATATGTGCAAACTAGCTTTAGATAAACATGCATTATGATCAGCTAATTGTTGATAAAAGTAGCCATATTTCTCTTGTAATCTTCCAGAGCTCATTAATATTAAAGCAACTTTCACAGAAAATACTGAAACGCTTCTAGTATATTGTCTACAAAAAATTAAAACAGAAGTTTGAAATAATTATTGTATGTTAAGTAGAAACTGCATAATGCTAAAGATAACATACTTATCAAATGTAGTTAAAATGTAATCCACTGCAAGCTTTGTTGTGTTGTCAACATCAAAGTTAGTATTACTCTCCTTACAAGCTGCAAAGTAAACATCAGAGAGAACATCTTCAATTTCGCTCGGATCTAGATTCACACAGTTTTCTGTGATTGAAAGTCTGTGTCGCTCAAAAATTCCAGCAATTAACTCTAATTGAATATATTGCACTGAAAAAATGGAATTAAGTCATTGTTAAGCAATACTATCTTGACAAACATTATTATTATAACATTGAACTTACTGCTGAGTTCTTTGTGCAAGATTTGCATCTTTGCTGCAGTTCTGTAAGATGCATACAGAATGGCATTGCATTCTTCTATGGATCGCATAATATTCTGCATTTTCATATATTTTGTTTTTTACCTTCAAGCCTTAAAAAAACAAAAATTATATTAGCACAATCAATGAAAAATTAAATTAGTTTTATACGATTGTTTATACAAAAAAAATTTCTTACAATGTTAGAGTAATTTATATTTATACATGTACATAATTCTGATAACTTTTTAACATAGAAACGCAACAATAAAATGGAACAATCATACTGTTATACATTCTCGTAAAAAAATAAATGTCCACAGAACCTGAAACAAAGTTTATATTATTATTTCACAGATATTGTTAAGATTTTCTAAAACAATTGTGTTAATTTAAGTTTTTAATACATCGAATAATATATATTATTGAAAAAAGATACAATGCGGATTTCGCTTATAAGCCTTCTCTGTACAGAAGGCTCATTCATTCTTTATTTTGTAATTAATACAGCATAACTGTGAATAATATGTTTTGATATATAGCTACGTTATATTAAGTGCATTAAAAAATTTCAGTTCTTTTATGAGTTTAATAGTTTCTTAACAAGAAATAATAATATCTTACTTTCTGTCATCTCAACGTAATTTTACAGTTTAAATAGAGATTCATGTAAACAAAATAATGTTGTCACGCATTAATCACGGATAAAAAAGATTAAAGAAGGACAATCGAATTTCTTTAAATGCTGATTAAGTTTTTAATATTCGAGAAAGGATACAAAACTTTGATGAAAGTATCGTATCATCAGTTTATTATTCTTAATACAGAAATGTAATACAAGAAAATCTATATTTAAATTTAATAATTACATTAAAGTTTATTGCTTTGAAAAGGATTGTGTACACATTCTTTCGATTGAAAAGCGCCTTAACATGACTTAAATATAACCTAAATTTTATTCTAGCACTAAGAAAACGTGATTAATAATAGTTTTGTGTTTTAACAGTTATCGTTATATAAGATATTTGTTAATATTTTTAATAAGCTACATATTAAAAAATAATTGTCAGTATGTCGGTACAAGGTGAAGAAGGTCAATTTAGTGACGCTGACGAAAACGAAATAATGTATGTATATTATTTACTTATACTCTAGTAATAACACATTTTTGTTATTTATAATGCCTTATTTTAGAGTACAGGAATGTAAAGGACAACCACTATTTTATAACGAGTTATCTAAACATATAGATAAATTACACGTATCAAACAATAAGAAAGAACACACAGAAGAAGATGATAATGACGCTGATTTGAATGATGATGATGCTCTTCTTTGGGATGTAGATGAAAACAGAAGAGATATTATAAAGAATACTCAAATCAAACATTCTAATGCCCAGAATGTCTCCAATAAAATCACAAATTATCAACCATCAGATAAATTGTTCCGTCGTTACGCAAATAAAATCAGTATTGAGAAGTATGAGGGACCATCTTTACCAAGACATGCTGCTAATCTTTTAATCGAGAACGACAAACGTGTTGAAAAAGATAGACTCAGAACTAAAGACAAACATGATCGTGCAACTGTTGAACAAGTTCTGGATCCTCGTACACGGATGATATTATTTAAATTATTAAATCAAGGCATAATCACAGTAATTAATGGTTGTATCTCAACAGGAAAAGAAGCTAATGTTTATCATGCAATTTCGAAAACAGAGATAGAATTTGCAATAAAAATATATAAAACATCAATTCTACAATTCAAGGATAGAGACAAATATGTTACTGGCGAATTTCGATTTCGTCATGGATATTGCAGGCATAATCCCCGTAAAATGGTACGAACATGGGCTGAAAAAGAATTTCGAAATTTGACGCGTCTACAACAGGGAGGAGTTAATGCTCCAAAACCACTATTATTGCGTAGTCATGTGTTGCTGATGGATTTCATAGGTACAAACGGTTGGCCGTCGCCAAAATTGAAAGACGTCGTCTTCACATCATCGAAACCAAGAAAATTGTATAGAGAATGCATTGAAACAATGTGGAAAATGTACAACAAATGCAGGCTTGTTCATGCTGACTTGAGTGAATACAACATATTATATCATGACGGATCTATAGTAATAATAGATGTATCTCAGGCAGTGGAACATGATCATCCTATGGCATTTGAATTTCTTAGGAAAGACTGTACAAATATAACTGGTATACAGAAATTTTTTAAAAACTGAAAGGTATAGAGCATTTCTGGGAATTAAATTGTTCGAATTATGCTTGTAGAATTTTTTAAGAAGAATGATGTAGCTGTAATGAACGTGAGGGCATTATTTGACTTCATAACAGATCCAACAGTAACTGAAGAGAATATGGATAGCTATTTAGATAAGATATCAGAGAAAATGACACAGAGTAATAAAACGGATGATCCTACAGAACAAATTGAAGAACAAGTATTTAAACAAGCGTATATTCCACAAAATTTAACACAGGTAATGTTGGCGAACAGTAGAACGCACATGTCCATATTGAGTGGTATATGCAAGCTTCTACCTACATATTAATTTTCACAGGTGTATTATTTTAATGTAAGCATGTTTAGGTCATTGATATCGAGCGTGATATAAACCTTGCTAAATCCGGAAAGGAAAACTTAATATACAAAACCCTTGTTGGCTTAAAAGCAGATTTATCTAAGCCTCTTGATACTCCAGAAATTCTCAGCAAAGAGCGCAAAGACACTGATAACGATGAAGAAACATCTGATTTATCAGACGATATTGATAATTCCGAAGACGGCAGTGAAGACAACGAAGAAGAGAACACAGGAGAAGGAGAAACGAAATTTGTGAATTCAGCTCGACCTCGACACGAGAGTCCAGAAAGTAAAAAAGTAATTATTCGAAATAGCTTTTATCTAATTTTGTTGTGAAGTACGCTTAAATAAGTTTTTGTTACAGGCACGAAAAAAAGCAGTAAAAGAACAACAAGCAGAAAAAAGAAAAACTAAAACGAAGAAACATGTAAAAAAACGAAAGGAGAGGATTCTAAAGAAAAAGTAATAGGTACATTTATTAGGAGAGATATATTTTGAAAGCTGCAATACATGGAAATTGTAAAAAATAATATTTAATTCTTTTTATTTTATTTTTCCGTATTTAATAAAGCAACAACCAAAGTCTTTTTTCCTTAAATATCCAAATACACATTTCCCAAAATTACGGCTCGTAAAATGCACGGTGTAGTGCAATGAACCGCCATCTGTTAAACCGCCGATGAAATGTGAACACTATAAGTCTACTTCAAAACATACTACTTGTTCGTATGTGAATTTATTGAATTCATTTATATCATTATGTGTCTTTAAAATGTTAATTCACTGAAAATCTTGGAAATCCATATTTAAAGAAATGGAATTAAAAGACGATTTTTTTGGTAATGTTATTTTAGAAGTTTTTGTAAATATGTCTTACAATTTATATGTTAAACATTTAATACCGATATTTATCGTTCGATTTTCTTTGTTTTTGTATTTTTACTGGAAATTGATGCATTATAATTACATATCTGTCATTTTATATCAGTAAGCGCAAAAACACTGAAAGAACGCGAAAAATTTCTAACGACCGGCTGTTCGAAATTCGATGCGCTGCTTCATGGTGGTATCGCTGCACGCGGGATCACACAAATTTATGGTGCAGCTAATACAGGAAAAACTCAACTGGCTTTGCAGCTATGTCTTACTGTACAATTGCCGGAAGCAGAAGGTGGTTTCGAAGCCGGTATTCCTCAATTTACATATTTTCGAGAATAAATAATAATATTAATACCAAAAGTGTAGAATTTTTAATTTACTGGTCAACACAGGTGCTGTGTACATTTGTACAGAATCTATTTTCCCATCAAGGCGATTGCAACAAATGATAGAAAAACTGGAAGTTATTAAAAAACACGGAATAAATGGTGACTTAATCTTTGTGGAACATGTTTCAACAACTGTAATCATTGTTTAATTCATAAAATAATTACAAAAGATTGCCATGAAACACTGTATTTGTCATATTTATAGGAGGAACTGGAAATATGTTTGTTGCAAAGAGTACCTGTATTAATGTCTGTGCAGAAGATAGGATTAATAGTTGTAGATTCAATTGCTGCACCATTCAGGGTAGAAGACTGGAGAGATGAATCTAATATTAGAGCAAAACGCTTAAGAAAAATTGGTCAACAACTACACAAACTTTTCAAAAACGATATTTGTATAATCTGTATCAATCAGGTAAATTAATATTCATAAAGCTATAGTATACAACAGAATTTTTAGAAATTTTTACAAGATATCAATTTATAGGTAACAGCAGCAGTTTATGATAATGTACTAAATGATAAATCAAATGAAAGGCCAACTTTAGGAGCAACATGGTTGAGCATGATAACTAGTTCTTTATACTTCTATAGAACAGAGTCTCATAGGTATATCTGTATCAAATCATCGAATTTGCCAGAATTAACTATCTCATTTGAAGTACAAGGATCTGGAGTTACAGCACTGGTATAAGTAATATAAGACAAACTATAAAACAGTTTGCAGATTTATTGCATAAAATTATAAATCTCGAAAAATATACTCTCATCTAAAACTCTAACAACATTTGTTGGAGACCACTGATTTCTTGGGTCAGATGCTTGGAATGGATCTGTACTCTTTATGTCTAAGTTTTCAACATCATTATTTAGTATCAACCTTAAAGAAGAAACAGATGTCAATGCTGATGATACATTGTGCGAAATAAACATGTAAATACCTGAAAGAATGTAGAAATGTTCTATAAGGCTCTACATCTTTTCTTTCGCTATACGTATAATCTCCTATCACCGTATGACCAATGTAAGAACAATGTACTCTTAATTGGTGACGTCTACCAGTTTCTGGACATAATAATACTTTAGTGGCTGGTTTTCCATTTCTGAAACCTCGTTCTAGTACAATAAGTAGTGTACAAGAATTACGTGGTTTTTCGCAATAATCATTATCATTAATGCACATCTTATGATTCCCCGTTTTTTCTCTAATATCGATTCCTAATAAAGAAACATCATTTCATATGAACAATGAAGTTGTAGAAAAATTTCTTTTTATCAGATTACCAACCTATTGCTTTATTTATAACAATTTGGGGTTCATTAATATGGCCATGGAGTAATGCTAAATAATACTTTTTTGCTGTTCGTGTCGCGAACGCGTTCGAAGCAGCTCGTGCTGCCGTTTTATTCAATGCAATGCATATAACACCGCTGGTCGCATAATCCAATCTATGCACAAAATGAAATTCATGGAATAAACTTGGATTAGCCAAATCTGGTAAAATCTTTTTCAGTTCAGACTGAAGTGTATTCTAAAATTTTAAATATACGTCGATCAGACCAATATTTTTTCGTGTGCATGGAATATGGACTGTACAGTATACCTTTTTCTCAGGATTATTGTTATTAATATACATGTCGTAGGGCTTGGATACTACTAAGAAATTTTCACTGTGGTGCAATATATTTACATTATTTCTATGCCTAAATTGTATAAATTCGTTCAAATACGATTTTAACAAATTAATAGTCAACTGCGTTAATTTGACAATTAACATAGTACAATGGTACAGTATTTCATTGATTTTCATATTGTAAAATATTGTATTTCTATCAAATATGCTAATTTTAAAGAATTTTATATTCCACATTAATCTATTATGGTACATTATTATTACACAGGAAGTTTATTAAAGGCAAAGGAATAACAATAAGTACCGGTTACCATCTTTAGGATACCACAGAGCGCGCTCTGCGATTGCGTTCGTGATGTTGGCCACCTGTTTTACGTGTTTGAATTTCGCGCGCAACTTCGCGCGATTACGTCGACTGATGTAACACTGGCTTTTGATATGCAACAATATTAACAACGCATTCTCAATCTCTCTGTAATATATTTGACAGAAAAAAAAATTGTAGAAAATTCTTCTTATAACGGGATATGTTGTTTAACATTTTATCGAATTCGCATTGTACCTAACGTGTTCCGAAGGGTGGTACGAAAGTTGGCACGCTTGCTTTCGATGAGACCGTTTGAAAGAGAAATTGTAGTGCGGGGGAAGTCTTATCGTGGAGCTCACACCATATAACGGTGTTTCGAATTTCAATTTAATCAGATAGCGAGTATTAATTCAACACAAAAGAATTGAAAAGGATTTCGCAATTCTTCCTCAAAAATGTTTCGTTCGAAGAGGGACGTCGACCGACATGTGAAAGACATTTTTATTAAACTTAAAAGTCCAGAAGAGGTAAGGTTATTTTTTTAACTAAAAAGTCGTTACTGCCAAACATTGCTAGACACTGTCGCGAACCGTGTTTCGTTCAATTGTTTGCTGTGATTTTAAGCATCGATTTCATTGTTATTTTGATTGAAGCGCATCGAAATATCAAAATGCGTCGCTTTTTATTTAACGTCAAGCATTATATTCAAGACCTTGATTAGCTTCTGTAGACAATACGTATGTATATATATATGTATATATATATGTGTATATATATGTATACATATAGTACAATTACATATCTATAGTACAATTTAGCGGTTTTTGAACAAATATAGTACTGTTTATTTACTATTTTGCTGTCGATCATCTCCTCTTTTGGCTATTTGATCCCTGCCTATACCTTAGGACCGTACGGAATATATGTGACTACTTACGTTGCCGGTCGGCCAAAAATCTCAAGGCGCGGTAATTGGAGTGGTTCCGGAATGATAACTGAAATTTTTATATTTTTTCTCTTTCGCGATCGTTTACATCTCATGAACATTATTGCAAATAAAATTATCCTTAAATTTCTCCTTCTTTTCGAAAAATTTTCATTAACTTTGTTAATAATGTTTCTATAATAAATATGAAATAATATTAAAAATTGTGTCCCTATTGACATTCAAAAATTTCTATAGTATGTAATTTGGCTTTGTATTAATTTGTAGAAACATCTACGATGCTACAACATAGCCAAGCTATATTATCAAGTGGGAGATTATGAATCTGCAAAGAAATATGTTGCTACTTATTTAGAGATTAGGGACAAATGTGCTGGAGCCTACAAATTGTTGGGTCAGACCCTCGAAGCTTTAGGACAAAAAGAAGCAGCTTTTATGGAATACAAAAGATCTCTTGAATTAGAACCGAAGCAAGATGATCTTGTTTTGAAAGGTATGTTCTTTGACTTATGAATCAATTGTTTTTACTTTATAATAATTCTATGCTTATCTCTTTGTTTTATTATACTGTTAGTTTGTGAACTTCTGACGGATATAAATATTAATATCGATGTGGAGAGAATTAAGTACTGCATAGAAAGAGCTGATGAAAAATTTCCACATAATCCAATAGTTTTTCAATTGAAGGAGAAAATGTTAACTTTAGAGAAATCAAGTGGTAGCAATGAAGATTTGGAAAAGCTCATTACCTGTAAGTAATGTGCTCATATTTTGTTAAAATGCTGGCAACAGCACTGGTCCCTGGGACTTATACCTTATCCTTGAGGTCAACAGTCTCTTGAGTAATAAGCATTTTTGAAAATAGTCAATATATTATTAAACTTTGTGCAATACAACTTTGTTCTTAACTTATCTTTTCACTTTTATACCTCAGCCATTGTTTTCTTATCTGTTGCAATCTTGTTATATTATATGGAATGCAAAAGTAAGGTACATTATTTTATAGTAATGATCTAGTTTTTTTAGCTGAATTGTCGGTACGAAAAACAGATGTGCATCTAAAAGTGAAATTATTAAAACACTACTTAAGAAATCACAGACTCGAGGATGCATATAATCATGCTATCAAAGTAGAGGCAACACACAGTCATAGAAACAGCATTATTTGGTATCAGTCGTTAAGTGAATTATTAAAGGAATGTAAACAGAGCAAAGAATCAGATTGGACATTTTGGATATTCTACATTAACGTGTTGGAAAGATATGCAGCTCTTTGTTTGAAAGAACAAGCTAATCCTATCAAGAAAAGTATATCAGATGCTACGCAAGCAGTATTCAAGTAAGTAATCTTCCATAATTAAATGTATATAATTATTGTAAGCCAGATTATCAAATGAAATAATTTGTGTTGCAGTTTTGACCAATGTTTAACAGAGTTTGAGTCAGAAAATTTTCCCAATCATGCAGTTTTCATTGAAAATATATTATCACACATGTGGGGACAGTTACATTTTCACTTGGCTTGTTTATTTCTACGGAAGACCAAGGCAGAAAGGGACAGTTGGGCCGAAGCCGGACGTATATGCGCACCTGTTTTGTTGACTGCGTTACACGTGATGCCGCCAGATCTCACAGCTTTGTGGACTATGCTTTTGAAAAATCCTTTACAAAACCAAGTGCGCGTATGGTACAGAGAAGGATATTATAGACGTAGTCAAGCGGGGCATGTATTACAGGACTTTGCTCGAGATAACACGGAAAAGTTGATGGACAAAATCGGTAAGTTTTACACGAATTTGTGGCACGAACGGGTTTACCAGAGAATTTTCGATGGCGGACCATATCGGGACGGTAAATCAACATCGTTCTTCGTGAAGAGTTCCTTTCCGAATCCACCGTTGCGCCTGTTCTCGTACAACGAGCTTAAACGATTTGATGAAATCTCGGAGGAGGTTTGGCCAGACTCACTTCACCATCAAGTCTGGCTTGGTTTGAGATTTCAGTCTCAAAGTTTACAGAATAAAGAGTGCGGGCCTCTGCCGAATCAAACGTCTCACGTGTTCTGCGACCTACAGTTTTCCGTCTTCAGCTTGAACCAAGCATCACCAGATAGTTTGAGTCGTTTGGACATCGACGCCTTTTTGAACGCGGCGATCTTCTGTGCCTGCGCGGTGATGGAAGACCAGCACCTAACGCAGCAATTAAGGGGTTTCTCGTATCCTGAAACATTACCCACCTTACCGGCGGACCTCACCAACACTCTTTGTACCTACGCTCAGGAGAAATGGTGGTCGGCAGCTTACAAAATCTACGCGATGGACAAACAGAAACTGTTTGACGAAGATCTCGGAGACATCAGATTGGAACTGCAACGGGGTTTAGAGGTTGTTCGTTGCATCGGGAACCATGGGCTGCACCCTGCTCTTCTCGTTCATTTGGCACGAATATTCCATTACAGAGCAGAGATCTTGAGAGAATCAAATCAAACGAACATCGAGATACCGAGCTTAGAGGCCCGCTCAGAGTTGTACTGGTCAACCGCGATTCCGCTTTTAAAAAGACTGCAGAACAATCAGGTCCTTTGTGTGACAGACTCGAAGTTCTTCAACTATCAAGGAAGGAAAATGAACAACGCCGAGTTGGCGAAGGCTTTGGAAGAGGGCAAACTGTTCCTGGCGCATCGTTTCGTGCAGGACAAACAGTACGAAAAAGCGATCGAAGAGTTGCAAACACTGAAATGTCCGGAGGCATCATTCCAGCTGGGACAAATGTACGAAATGCTCGCGGAAGAGATCGTCGATTCCATGCCGAAGGAGAGCTTGACGTCGGAGCTAAGATCGCAGCACATCATTATACTCTCGAAAGCCAGGGAGTTCTTTTATTTAACATTGGATAGATTACGTAGTCCAGGAACGAATCCGAAACACCCTCTGAATTCAGAGCTTTCTGGTCGCATAGCCGACATAGAGAGTAAATTAAAGAGGATCGATCCGGACTTGTACCGAGGTGATTTCAGTAGAAACGAATACGACAGGCTGTCGGACGACAGTTACTCTTCTGCTCACAGTGGCCTGGAACAGCCGGTAGTAAACACAACCCTAACGACGATCACGGAGCTCTGCGCGTCTAGTAACACAGACTGCACGCCGCAAAAGAATCATCAACGCACTCCAAAACAGTCTAGTACACCTTACAGAGCACAACATTACAATATACTCGATTTATCACGGAATCGTAGAGAGGCGCGTCCGAGTCCGGAGCGTCTCGACGCTCAGATCCGAGCAATCACTCAAATGATACACACGAAGGACAGCATGATGCAGTCGATAACAGAGCAGAACAAGAGCATACTGGATATCAACAAAACTGTGATGATGAAGATCGAAGAACTGACGAAGGAAATGGCAGAGTTACGAAAGGATGTCCAACGGCTGCGCACCTCCCAGCCGATGAACCTAAACCCGAATCTAGAGGAGGACTTGTGCGGCTTGAGTGAAGAGGATTTCAACGAACTGAACTACAACGCGAATCCGTCTGGTCCCGTGTCCTCGATATCTGGGAACATGTTCCCATCGTCACACAGGAATCCATACTCTCAACTGATCTATCCATCCGCGGCGGCTACAGCCACTGCTTTCCAGGGTTACTTCCCGGGAGGTATGTCGTTCGGCGACCCGAACGCAGCCTCGTTTTGCACGAACATTTACCCGATGCCGGTGTTGTACCCGAACACCACCAGATCGAAAATGCCGGATAACATACTCCAACAGGGCTTGTTCCCGCCGAGATTGCCCGCGCAAATGCTGGATTTGATGCCGACAACGAACCAACCACCGATGCCGATGTCGCTTCAAAAGGTTGAGACGCCGAAGCCCGAGACGACGATTAAAGATGCTCCGGTGAACAAAGTGCCACCAGTTAATGTTGTTATCACCACTTCAGATACTCTGCCGACTACAGTGCCGGTCGCTCAGCCTACGCTTAGTGTAACAATTCCACCGCATTTCAGACAAGGAGGTGTGTCCACATTGGCTACCGCGGAACAGCCGGTTGCTCCTCATTGTTATCAAATTTCCATGCCTTCTCAAGCGACCGTATTAACCACCGTCAACCTGCCGCCGTTGTCGACGACTTTGACCACGACACCTGCCAATATCACCATGCCGACTACACCGAAGGCCAGCGAGAACGCGAACATCTGCTCGACCGGTTCGCCAAACGTTTCTGATCAGGAGCATGAATCTGAACACGACCCAATACCCGACTTCGTTCCTGTCATTCCGTTGCCTGCGGAGGTCAAGGTCACCACGGGAGAAGAGGGTCAGGAGGTGTTGTTCTGCGCCAGAGCAAAGCTGTTCCGATTCGTGGACAATGAATGGAAGGAACGTGGTATCGGTAACGTTAAGCTGCTCAGAAACGACGAGGGCAAGGTTCGGCTGCTTATGCGTAGAGAACAGGTGCTGAAAGTGTGTGCTAATCATTATCTGGCACCCGACATGGAGCTGACGGCGAAAGCCAACAATGAGAAAGCATGGTTCTGGGTGGCGCATGATTTTGCGGATGGCGAGCTGAAACTGGAGAAGTTCTGCATCAAGTTCAAGACGGTGGACGAAGGTCTCTCGTTCAAGGAAAAATTCGATAAAGCCAAAGCGAGTTTGTCCCAGGTCGCTGACAAGTCTGCCGAGAACAAGACGGCTGCAAAAACGGATGTCGTGTTGAACAACGTCGAGAAGAAGGAAGTTAAGGAACCAAAAGGCACAGCGTTGATTGGTCAGAAGCAACCAGCAGCTACGGTACCGCAAACCAGTTCAATGACGACAGTTGTAGGCGGTTTCTCGTTTACGACAACACCCATCATTCAAAAGGTAACTACTCCTGTGGAACCAGTGAAGACCCCCAGTAAGCCCGAAAATAGTCCTTTCGCGGGATTCACGTTCAGTAAAACAGTAACGACTACAGAGTCTCCTACACCATCTACTTTCTCGTTTACAAAGGCTGCGACACCGAAATCCGAGACTACAACGGTACCAACTGTTGCAACAGACACTGTCACCACCACTTCGTCTCAGTCGACTCTTCAAAGACCTCACGGGCCTCCAACAAGCGTAACTACTAAGATGGTAGGCGTGATGAATAAAGACGCGAAGATAAATCACGAAGACATTCTATTCGAAGCTAAAGTATCTCTGCAGTATTACAACAACGATACGAAACAGTGGGAGCAAAGAGGCACAGGGCAAATGAAGACCTTATGGAGTACGAAGACCGACAAGATGCGTTTACTGATGACCGAGGAGAATAGCTCGAAGGTTTGCTACAATTATAACGTTCAGGCAAAATCACCGTTCACACTGAAGAGCAACAACAACGTCGTTAATTGGGTCATTCACAGTGGCTCCGAGAAAGCAGCTACGTTCGCGGCCACGTTCAAGACATCCGGGCAAGCCTCTCAGTTCCACACCATGATCGTGAGCAATCAGCAAAAGATGGTTAAAGACAGTGTCTCTGTCGAGAATATGAAGAAGAAAGAGTCGGCTGAAAATACGACTACTGTTAAGGCTCAGGCCCCGTTGTCCGAAATGTTCAAGCCACCGATTGGTTCCTGGGAATGCACGGCCTGTTACACAAGGAACGAGGCATCCAGCAGCGAATGTATCGCTTGCAAATCCGCCAATCCAGCAGCGAGCAAGCCAACCGTCCCAGGCACGGCTAACACCAATCAGACACCGTTGTCGGAGATGTTCAAGCCACCGATGGGCTCCTGGGAGTGCAAGGATTGCTACACGGTGAACGGAGCTTTT
>CM052087.1:12347172-12379829 GCA_028453745.1 Agapostemon virescens
AATTCTTCAGCGACCAGTAATCAAACCGCTCCGACTGCAACTCCTACGAACCAGATACCGCTGTCGGAGATGTTGAAGCCACTGGTAGGCTCCTGGGAGTGCCAGACTTGCGAGATCGTGAACACGTCCAGGAACAATTATTGTGTCGTCTGCGACAAGCCGAAGGATCCGTCGATCCCTCCTAAGCCGAAGACGGACGACTTTATAATCAACGCTCCGGCCACTACGGCTACACCCACGTTCACCTTCGGCATCCCGCAGAACACCAAGACGGATGCGGTCGAGTTCAACTTCCGGCTGCCAGTGCCCAACGAGGCATCGGACACAAAGTCCTCGGAGGTGGAAACCGAAGTTGATACCTCCGGCGCGAAATTTGTGTTTGGAATGCCTCAGGCGAGCAGCGCGCCTACCGGAAAAGATGCTGGGTTCGCGTTCGACTCGCCCGGTAAATCGTTCGGCTTCAACTTCGTAGCTAAGTCTCCGTCAAAGGCTACCGTCGACGGCGAGAACAGCGAGGAAGAGGTCGTCGAGAGCGACGACATCCACTTCTCGCCGATCATCCCGATGCCGGATAAAATTGAAGTGAAAACCGGTGAGGAGGACGAGGAGGTTCTTTATTGTCACAGAGCCAAGCTGTTCAGACGCGACAAGACGGTGAACGAATGGAAGGAACGTGGTTTAGGAGACATCAAGCTGCTACGGCACAAGAAGACCGGCAAGCTCAGGCTGGTGATGAGAAGGGAACAGATACTGAAGCTCTGCTTGAACCATTTAGTGACGCCCAGTCTGGAGCTGAAACCGAAGGACGAGAAGAGTTGGATGTGGATCGCTGCCGATTACAGCGAAGGAGAGATCGAGCCAACGTTGTTCGCTTGCCGCTTCAAGACCGCGGAAATAGCGAAGGACTTTAAGAATACGGTTGAGGACGCGTTGGCTGAGAAAGATGTTCCAGTGATCGAGGAGAAGCCCGAGGCTACCTCGGACGCGAAGGACAAAGGGCAAGAGGTAGAGGTCGTCTACGAGATGAAAGTAACGCCCGAAGAAAGAGAAGCTGCTCTAAAGTTACAGTTGCCAGAGAATTTCTATGCATACAAGCGGAAAGCAGACTGTCCTGGTTGCAGGGGTTGCAAGGAACCTCCGGTACCCTTGTTCGAGACTGTGTCTGCTGGGAAAGTATCGTCAAAGACAGCTACCGAGAGCGAAAAGTCTACGTCCGTTGCGGTAACATCTACCGATTCCAACTTCACAGTTTCTCAGACGATTGCTTCAACGACAGACACGACCAGTACAACATCCTCCGTCTTCATGACCGGATTGTCTGGTGCAAGTACACCGCAGTTCTCAATGAATTCGATGTCTCCGTTTGGTAGCAGCAACGCGACCGTGTCCACGGATAAAAAGACTACCTTCTCATTTGGATTGTCTCAGAATCAAACCTGCGAAACACCGAAACCCGAAGGCGAGAAGAAAAATGTTTTTGACATTGATAATTTGAGCATCTGCAGTCCAACTGAGCCGCAGGCAACGAGTGAAGCGTCGTCTCTATTCTCTGGGGCCGCGACGAGCACCGGATCCACTTTTGGTACACCTAAATCGGACAGTATCTTTGGCATAAGTACGGGGAAGAACATGTTCGGCGGCTCGTCGAAGAAGGAGTCTGGGTTCATCAAACCTAGCACCTTCAGTGTTTCCTCGGAAGGACAGGAATCGATATTCTCAAACAGTTTCACCTCTCAGTCGAAACCTACCAACGTATCCGCGACATCTGTATTCGGTGCCACTACACCGATTTTCGGAGCCGCGGCTAAAACTGGCCCAGAGATGACCACCAGTACCACGTCTCTATTTAGCACGCCCACGACCACCACAACTGTATTTGGATCAGCTGCTAAGCCAACTCACTCGATATTTGGTAGTAACTTAAACTTCGGCTCGACCGAGTCGCCGTTTGGATTCTCGAACCCCACAACTTTGAAGAACGAGCCACAGAAAGAGAGCGGTATCACTTTCCTTGCAGCGCCCGAGGTTACTTTCTCAGACTTAGCGGCGAACGTTTCTGTGCAGGCGTTTAGAAAAGGTATCTGAAAAGTATTCTTGCTAGGTAGGAACACTGTATTCTAAGAGTACTTTAAATGTAATGCTTTAAGGGGATTACCATTTTATATTTGATATGCGATATTGATACTGTGATTTTGTTAAAGTAAATATATCCCCTTAAATGATGTTGCATGGTGTTTAAGGTGCTCCGCTCAATTGACAAAATGATCTTTAACAGAAATTATTTATTTGTGCGTATTCACAATTTGTAGATCCGAATTTCTCCTTCGCTGGAACCGGAACAACTGTCTTTGGTTCTAAATCTACAAACAAATCTGAAAAGACGAAGGAGGCAGATAGCGAAAAGAGAACCGAGACTGAGGAGAAAGAAGGCGATGAGAATGAGAACGAGCAAGAACACGATCCTCAGTTTGAGCCTATCGTACCGTTACCCGATATTATCGAGGTGCGCACCGGAGAAGAGGATGAAGAGAAAGGTGCAGTAGCTTCTATTAAGCGTCACACGGATCTTCATGCATTTAAAATTTTAAACGTGTAAAATTTATTAATGTAAAATATTTATGTTACAGTATTTTGCGAGAGAGCGAAATTATACAGATTTGATCGCACGGCGGGCGAATGGAAAGAAAGAGGTGTTGGAGAGATGAAAATTTTGCACAACGTTGAACTCGGAACTTACAGATTATTGATGCGTAGAGAACAAGTTCACAAAGTAGTGTGTAATTTTTTGATCACACCGAACATAAAGTTTAGTAAATCAACCATGTCGGACTGCGTTGTGACGTGGGCGGGAATAAATCATGCAGAGGAAGAACGTGCAGAACAGTTAGCACTTAAACTAAAAAATGTAGAACTGGCCACAAAATTCATGGATACCATTGGCAAAGTTCAACAAATCCTAACCGAAATCCGTAAGGAAGACGAATCCGTAGAAACGTAGAATTTGTAGTTTGTAAAGCTTTTTCCTTGGTTCATGATTGTTATTGCTTTCGACCGCATGATACATCCAAAGCTGTGTTACCTGTTTTTAACAGCATATTTTTCCGATCGTTGAACAATTAAAAGAACTATAGCTTTATTTTCACACGTAGAACGTATTATTGTTTAAATCGATTTTTTAAACTCGTGATTGTTTGTTTGTTCCTCGATGGTTGACCACAATGGAATGGTCAGTTATTTTTTTTCTTGTTTTTTTTTTTTAAAAAACGTTTTCAGGCTTTATCTTTACGAGTATTTTCGACCGATGCGTTTGATTTCTAAATTAATTGTGATATATGATTGTAATAATTATTCACAGTGTAGAAATGTACAAATTAATTTTACATAAATCTTTGTTAATTACATGGGACTCTTCTATTTTGATAAAAAAAAAAAAACGAAGCGTACATATGTAACAGTATACTATACGATATAAATAAAACATTTTACTAAGTCAATTATCAATGTAATAAGGTATTCGCTTATAGGAAACAAGTTGTATGAATACGTATTTTATTTTCAGAACGCTCGAATAAAATCTGATTTAATAAAATATCATTTACACATTTTTTTTTCTTATTAATTAATACACAAACATATCGTAACGTTACACCGTACACAGTCAAATATACTCATGCATATCTCGTAAGGCATAAGAATATCGCAAAAATAACAAGTAAGCTTTTATCAATTTTTGCTTGACACCTACATCTTTATTTCATTCCGTTCCATATACTTGCAATCATATTTTTAATTTAATTCCTATGAATTTAGGCGAGATGTCTGTGGAAGAAGCAGATGATCCAGTGATCGAAGAACCAGAAGATGACGAGGAAAATGAAAAATTGGAAGAGACGGAGGAAATAGACAAGAAAGACGACGACGACGAGAACTACGTAAATATTTTTATGCGGAGAGCTACATTGATGAAGTTCATGAACGGAGATCGTAAATGGAAGCACTTGGGTAGAGGAAATTTACTTATTTCTTATAACCCTGAGGGTGTAGTTGGAAAAATAATTTTTAGAGCAGAGGAGACTGATGAAATAATCAGCACTACAATTCTCACAATGGACACCCGGTTACAGGTACGGATGTTAATTTATGTTTCATTTGTTCTGTAGCAAGTACACGTTATAATATTTAACGTATCAAATATATTAAAAAAGGAAATTAAGTTTTATTTGAGTTCAGCGTGCCACAATTCAAGTAGACAATTTTTATTTTGTCTAGTTGTGATAAATACTTGCAACAAAGAAAATTGAACTAATCATAAGAAAATTACTTGCATGCTAAACTCATCTCTGAGTTTTGATTTAATAAACTTTTCCCATGACCGTATTGCTAACGATTTTACCATTTTGCTTTTAAGGTACGAGACAAAGAATGCACTTGGTTGGTCGACTATCCCTTAGACTCACATGATAAGTACATTCTAAAAGCAGTGTTTCCATTAACTCACGACGCAAAAGAAATGTACAAAGCTTTTGAATTCTATTTATTTCGTGACACCGATTGCTAAATGCCTGTAGCAAATGAAGCCGGGACATCATCGAATCATTCGGCAAAGAATTTTCTTGTAAGATTTCTTGTAATAGAGCGTATTTGTGGCGGCTGTACCTCCTGCACTCACCGACAGAGGGACAGTAGGATGAGACTTTCCCGCTAGTGCCTGATCCGCCTTCGATTTATTATATATACCGTCCTTAATTACCTTCCGATATCCCAGCGTTTAAGATAGGGTCCGCTAGATGACCTTACCAACGAGTTCTCTCTAGCGGGCCCAAAACGAAACGCTTCCCATCCTTTCTTTTTTCTCCTTTTCCCTCTCTCTCCACCCCACCACATTTAAAGCCGCCAAAGTATTGTATGTCTTGTATATGTAAAATACTTTATTTTAGTTTAAATTCGATTTATAAATCAATTAGATTCGCTTAAATGTTCAGTGCCGCTATTGCGGGATGTATTTAAGTAATTAATGGCCGTATAAACTATTTAAGAACTTGTGAATGGAAGACAAACGAATTTTTTATTGACTCGAAATGCGTTTTACTCTTAAGATTAAGTAATAATAGGTGAAAACAATTTGATTAATAAATTAACTTGTGCCAAACGTGCCGGACTTTTATTAGCTTTATAAAACACATAGTTTCGATAAGCGACAACATCACGATCTTTTGATTTTTTGTTTTACTCATGAACATTTTGTTTAAGTTTTATAAAGTTATGCACGTTTTGTTATAACTGTAGAGTAGATATCGCGAGAGAGGAGAACCGTTTGAAGAGAAGACATTTTGGATGCTCAAATAGCTCAACGACATTGAGCGGTCTACCTATGATAGATACCTAATAATTTGTGGATATGTGGGTGACAATTACGTACGAGATTATTTAAATGTATATATTAACGTTCTGAGCGTATAATTACATAGATAATAAGTAATTTTTAAGGTATGAATTTATGTTTTTTTTTTGTATTGTTTCATTTGTAATATTTCCGTATTGGTAGTATTGTATGTGTTACACGAGATAGTCTATGTTTTAACGAAGAACAACAAAATAAAGAACTTTATCCAAGAATGTGTTTACATGCTATTTCTGTTTCTTATCAATAAATTGAAAGGCATATTCCACGTCCAGAAAAATTTGGACTTTTGTTATATCACAGTAAAAAGTGAATGTCATGTCCTCTGTTAGAATAAATATGATGCTTGCAACATTATTGACGAGCCTCCACCCCCTCCCCCCTCCAGATATATAATCTGATAACTGTATATATATAAACACTTATTTGTGTTCATATAAGAAAGTATCATTAAATCTGTATTTCATTTAGTAGTGGGGATAGTGTGTTCATTGCTGAAGAATCCTTCAGACCATTCCCGGAGCGTCTGCTATACAGATAACACGCTCACGAAATTTGTTATTCATTTACAGAGTAGACTGGACTTTGCACTTTGTTTAAATTTTATTGTCGCAGTAAAAACTTTCCCAGAACATAATGTCTGTCGTAACAAAAGGTATGTTTTATTCTAGTTAATTTTTTTTTTTAATTCATACTTCGTGCGGTTCTTATTACAAGATAAGCTCTAGTACTGGCGGTGATAGGTTTAGTGTAAAACAAAACTTTTTTGTAGTGACTAATTTCAGTAATCGAATTTACGAACGATCGGTAAACAGAATACGTGTACACTGGCGTTATTATCTTTAACTATCAAAGTTAGTTGTACTTTGAGCTTTCTCCTCGGCAATGGTTCTCATCCTATAAATACGATGCAAAAAAATGAATGTCTATTCGCGCCACATTTGAAAATAGAGATACGAAACATGATATCGTATTTTGTTTTCCAGGTATTTTTATAGTTGCAGCAAAACGCACCCCCTTTGGCACAATGGGTGGTGTGTTTACAAATAAAAGTGCAACAGATTTATCAGTTGTTGCTGCAACAGCTGCTTTACAGTCTTCAGGATTGAAGCCTGAGAAAATCGACAGCGTTGTGTTCGGTCATGTATTAACTGTATGTACATAACTTTATATATATTCTTTATATATAAATAATAAAAGGTTCCTTTGTTACACTGTGTGTATAATAATTTCATTTAAAGTCATCGTCAGGCGATGGTGGTTTCTTGGCAAGACATGTATCGTTAAAATCTGGAATTCCCATAGAAAAACCAGCCTTTGCAGTTAACAGATTATGTGGTTCTGGATTTCAGTCAATAGTATCTGGTGCACAGGTATAAATACATTTTTGGTACGCTATTAAAACCTGTAAATTATTTTCACAAGCATTTGTACCTTTCAGTGTATTCTAACAGGAGATTCTAGAATAGTTCTGACAGGAGGTGCAGACAATATGAGCCAAGCTCCTTTTGTTGTGAGGAATATTCGCTTTGGTACAATGTTGGGACAGAAATATGAATTTGAAGATAGTCTGTGGGTTGGGCTTTTAGATAGTTACTGTAATTTACCTATGGGACTGACTGCAGAGAAGCTTGGAGCTCAGTACAGTGTAAAACGAGAAGAAGTAGATCAATATGCACTCAGAAGTCAACAAACATGGAAAGCTGGTATATTTACTTATATCATGCTGTCTGTTGCTTGATCAAATTAGTAACGAATTTGAAATATTTTAGCTAACGATGCTGGGCGCTTCAAGGAAGAAATGGCACCTGTTATGGTCAAAGTTAAGAAACAGGATGTCGTTGTTGACACAGATGAACATCCACGACCTAAAACGACTACTGAAAGTTTGGCTAAATTAGCTCCAGTTTTTCAGAAGAATGGTCTGGTTACTGCTGGAACTGCATCAGTATGTTAAATATGACACAAGAGCCTACAAGTAATTATACTTAGCATTATTTAAACTTGTAAATGTTTGTTACAGGGTATTTGCGATGGTGCAGGAGCCGTTATATTGGCTAGCGAGGAAGCCGTAAAAACGGAAGGACTTACCCCACTAGCGCGATTAATAGGCTACTCGGTTGTAGGCGTAGAACCAAGCATTATGGGAATTGGGCCTGCGCCAGCTATCAAACAGCTTCTCAAAATCACAAACAAAACGCTAGACGATATGGAACTCGTCGAAGTAATGATTATAAAACATGCTTTTATGAATTCACTTATAGACTATCAACACGATGTTAATTAATTTATATTCGTTATTAGATTAACGAAGCTTTTGGAGCTCAAACGTTAGCCTGCATGAAGGATCTAAACTTAGATATCAAGAAATTAAATGTAGATGGCGGTGCAATTGCTTTAGGACATCCCCTGGCTGCATCTGGCAGTAGAATTACTGCTCATTTGGTTCATGAGCTCAGGTACATTTATAACGTCCATTAAGTTTCGTGGTGTTGTCTATTATTTGTAACACTAACCGTAAAAATTTATTATCTTTATAGACGAAGAAAATCTGGAAAATTAGGTATTGGCTCCGCATGCATTGGCGGAGGTCAAGGAATTGCTCTAATGCTGGAAGCTCTTTAATTATAATGGGTCAAACAGGAAAATACATATTGTGCAATAAAAGTGATTCGTCTTAACGAAGAGAAAGACATATACTATGAAAGACGTGATCCTATTTTATATTTCTTATACACAGTATATACAAGAGAAAACATATTAAAAAATACGATTCTATATTTTATATACAATGTTAAAAAGAATGTAATGTTACTAATTTTTATAAAAATATATATATATATATACTTTTTAATATCTTTCTACAGAAGTGCCTTTATCATAAGCCACGGATTCAAGCGCTCGTTGAAGTTTGTAGGACCGTGAAAATGGAGTAGGACATGCGCAAGATCTGCAAAATTGTGTTGACGCGTTTACAAACTTTTACGCCGCGTCTCGTTGGATACTTACTCGAACAAAATTCTGTAATGATAGCTCCATGATGTTCCCGACAGTTAAGATGAGGGGTCGTTGAGCTCTTGTCATTATAATTTGTATAGCCTGTTTGAAGTTTTCAGTTTTCTGCCACCATTTGTTTGTGTACGCGGCAAGACTAATACTTAAGCTCTGCGAAACCAGTGTTTCAATAGAATCGTTTTTTAAAAACAGATCAAATCGCAATGTTTACGTACGTGAAGATATAGCTCGTTGCCGTGCCAACAAAATATAAAGATCTGATATGTCATGCAGCACATGTACATTAACATGCCGAACAGAATATGCGGAACATAAACTTTCATCTGTAAAAAATGCGCGGCATGCTTGTGTAAAAGTTAGAACAATGAGCTGTAGGAATTGCCAATACATGTTATGATATATATACCTGAGTTATATTGAAAGCTATTAAACAGATAATATTACAATTCACTAGGAATTGGAAGAATATAGCTGTGCCAAAAATATTCTGGACCTCTTTCGAGAAGCTGTAAGGTTTAAGCAATTGTTCAGCAAGTTGTTCTTGCAAGTTGCTTGCTAGTGTATTCGCACCTTTATGATAGCGTTATCCGACCAGCTTACTCGGAAACTTACTCGAATATCATGTTGCTATGTTCAACGCAGACCTTTAAATCTTTATACTTAACGTCGTCATCTTTTTCTATATTAATTGATTGTTTAGCTTCGTTGTTCAGTGTCGCTAAGTTGCGGCTCAGTATAGTCAGCTGGCAGCAGGCAATTGTAATCAGCCCCGTCACTAGAGTATCAATTGCTATGTTGTTGAAACAGCAAAGAATGATTGCTACGGCTTGATACAAAGACGTAATCTCGAAAGCTGGCGACGCCGTTGTGTTGTAGGGGTACCAGCCCAATAAAGGTAGTTCCTTCGATCTTTTACTGAGTAGATCGATCACTGGTTTAGCTCCCCAAGAGACTACGGCCATCGTTCCGAAGAATTGATACGTGATATGATGGAAAATACCTTGCCAAGTGTAATACGTTACAACACGTTCGTATCTCACGTTGTCCCGGCTAAACATTTTGGATTCCGTTACGTTGACGAGCTGCTGAATGCGGTCGTGTCGAAGCAGAATAAAAATAATCTAACGTGCAAATTAATTCGCCGGTTTAATTAATGTTAGTTATAAAATAATTAGCAGTATTATTTTGGGATAAAAAAAAGAAATGTGCGATGGCCGGGAATCGAACCCGGATCAACTGCTTGGAAGGCAACTATGCTAACCATTACACCACCATCGCACTGTGTTAGACTTCTTTCACTTTTAGAATAATTATAATTCGAACGGGAAACCGAACGAAGTACATGGTAAAGTTAAAATTGCATATGTTTTTAATCGGGACTATTTTATATAGTAGAAATTGCTAAATAATATAAATAAAACATTGTAGAAAAATGTTATCGCAGTTCTTGAAAAGATTCACGACGGAAATTATCGTTGAATTAAGTCTTCGTTTCTTATGAATATTTTGACAGCTGTATAAGTTTTAAATCAGTACTATTTTATTGTTAACTATTTTTTTAAAGGGAAATAAATTCAGAATTCTTTACAACTCAAGAAAGTAGAGTTATTTAGACAAATTCAAAATACAAAGAGGACTGTCCGAAAGGGTTTCGGTCTTTATACTTTGAAGAATGCTGTTTAAAAGTCATTTAACACTTTACCAACCGCTAATGGTTTAGACTGTCGCGCGGGAGTATCTGTACTTTATTCGTATGCTGAGATACAATTGCCCGCTTTCTGTTATTATAGAATAATTAGATTTAATAAGTTTTCTTCTTTTGAGAACTGATATATTAATGCTAAATTATATTTATTTTATCTATTATAACAAACGACTGTTTATATAATGATAATGTTTATCATGATGGAAACCGATCTAATCGGCTATCGGTCGGTAAGCGTTGATGACAAAGTGCCGATTAATAGGGTAGCGGTCGGTAAAGTATTAAGTAACTTGTTACGAACCGTAGTGTTATAAGATAAAAGGTTTATTAATAAAAATTAATTTCTTCAGAATAATAGCCTTTGCTAGAGTTGAATAACGTTGCGCAGTCGTCATTTACTGTTTCGTCATTGGCTTTCATTCGAAGAGCCAGCGAATTTCCTTATAATTTATATTTTGATATAATTATTTGATACAAACCTTGTAAGCGTGGGTAGCGTTAGTCATGAGAACAGTCGCTCCTGCAACAACTTCGTCTATGTTCCGCCGTTTCACGACGATGTGCGCGATCTCGGTGGTAAGAAAGACTCCTAGCAGAAAGCTGAAACTGCAAACCGTGTACAAGAGGTACAAAAATCGGAATCGGCCGCGAGTAGGCCACATGCCCATGTAATAAATCATCGACAGACAGATTCGCAAATGCTTGTTCGGTGAAATGTGTTTCCGATTCGATCGGTCCAACGCGAACACGTCCATCCTTTCGAGTATTCGGTATATCAAGTTTCAGCCTACTGTTTTCACTTTGGACTGCAAGAAGGTTAGAGGGGCCTCAAGATTACAGAACGGATTTTCTAGTAATCTGCAATTACGCTGCTTCCGTTTAATCGAGCGATATATAATGTATGCAGTTACAGGGCATAGCTCTTTGATTAGATAGTGGATCGTAATAGCGAATCGATGTGCAATAAGTATACGCAGATTAATTTTGCATATGATGAGTCAGTATCGCCCACGAATTCTGCGGTTCGGACGTTGTAGTCTCTCTAGTCTTTCTTGGTAAGTTTACCGTTTACTTAAACGCTGCGTTGACTAACAGGAAAATTTAGCAATTAATTGCGCGAAACATGCGTTGAAAAATTATTGATATATTTGATTAAATTTTATTTACGGAAATGCGCAGTTGATTCGATCCCAGTATCAATCATTCGATTGCTCCTCGATCTATGCTCGAGTCGCAATAAATTTTATGATGGATCAAACTTTGTCTTACAGAAACGCATCGCTGAAGAAATTTTTTCTACTAGACTGGCGGGATTTGATACAAATGAATTTCAGAGTAACGTTGCATCCTTTGCAATTGCATAAAGGAGAGGAATATATATGCCTGCTTGAATTCTGTATTTTGCAATTGATTCGGACAATTATTATTTTGCATAAAAGTGTAAATGCCATCTGTGTAAATATGTAAATGACATATCAGAATATTTATGCCATTAGATTTGCAACCGATAACCTCAAAAATTAGAAATAGTATCTTGGTAAGTGGTGAGATGACAAGAAGAGCCCTGAGAAATATGCAGTGACGTAGTTCGAAGAAGGGATCCGATTGGTTCGCTTGAACACTGTTCGCCAAATCTTCACACGCATTCTCGACTCGGGCTTTCTATTGGCCCAAGCGGTCACACACACTAGTCGAATCAACCGACGAAGAGGGAGAATAAACATGAGTACGACGAAGAGGAAGAATGAGTAAACGATAAACCCCCCTTGCTCCTGTTCGCCCTCGAGGTTGAACTTGTCATTTCACCACAATAGGTTTAGCATTATGTTTTTATTAAACTATCTAGCTAAATTTATTTATTCTGGCAACTACTATTTTATTACGGTAATATTATTAATTTTAATAACTTAATTTTTATTAGAAAATTTTGTAATATTATTAATTTGATTACGTTAATATTTTATCTATTATTAACTTTAGTAATTACCTAAACATTATCAATTATAAAATAGTAAAAACGGTCCGTGTTCTCCACAGAGGATACACCCACGTTATTTTCATTGTTGCAGGAGTAGCATAAGATTTGCGTCGAACGCATTAATTGAAATTGTAGTAAACTTTCGATAAAAAACAATGCATAATTTACAAGAGCAATGTTGGGAATATGGCGGATACACGTGTGTACGCGAGTCGTAAGGTGGGAAAATGCTCGCTATCATTCTCCCACTACAAGAAACTTTCCCATGTACACTCGTAGATTAACTGCTTATCAAAGTCTTCTGCATTTTAGCCGAATGTAGTCTATTTGTCTTGGAGCGTTATCACCGACGGTAGCTCGAAGCCAGTTGCTTCAGTTAACGGTCACCAGCAAGTTCATACTAATTAATCAACGGTCATTGTTTACTTCCGAGTCTGGCCAACTGTGACGGATTCATCATCACCGAGAAAACATGGCAGCCTCCGCGATGCTGAGCAGAGACGTAGTTGACATCGAGGTAAGCGAGAATACGCGCGTTTCGCGTTTACCGAATCGTCGTTTACGTTTCGCATTATTTCTTCGCAGAATCTTCTGAGCCTGAATCCGAGGATAGAACCGTTCGCGAAACTAGTCGCCTCGGCACAGACGAAGCAGAACAAAAAGAAGTGGAAGAGGAACGTGAACGAGAAGTGCAGCGTAAGAGAATTTTATTTTACGATTTGCTATCTATTCACCGTTGAACGCTATCTTCTCGATTCTCGGTTGCGAAATCGCTATAATCAGGGACAGCGGTAATCCGTGATACCGTTTGCCAGGTATTGCGTAAGGGGAAAGTTCGATATTTTCGAGAGCATCGATAAAGATTTTGTAATAACACGATAACAAATTCGTTGCAGAAATGTCCGCCGTTGACGAAGAACTTCGACGACATCAAGCACACCACGCTCAGCGAACGCGGCGCGCTGAAAGAAGCCGCGCGATGCTTAAAATGCACCGATGCTCCCTGCCAAAAGTCCTGTCCAACGCAGCTCGACATCAAGTCCTTTATCACTTCTATATCCAACAAGAATTATTATGGAGCCGCGAAAGCAATTTTCTCCGATAACCCTTTGGGCCTCACGTGCGGCATGGTTTGTCCTACGAGCGACCTCTGCGTGGGAGGGTGCAACCTGCACGCGTCCGAGGAAGGGCCCATCAATATCGGCGGCCTCCAGCAATTTGCTACGGATGTAAGATTAGACTCTAAAATTGTCTCATTAGTTGCATTGCCCCAAAATCTTTTCTTCTTGGAGACTAATTAAATCCGCATTCACCGGTCCACAGATTTTCAAGCAGATGAATATCCCGCAAACACGTATCCCAGGACAAAAGGTTGCTCACGCGAACACCAAAATAGCGATTATAGGCTGTGGTCCAGCTTCGCTGTCTTGCGCCACATTCCTCGCACGATTAGGCTACGACGATATCACGATTTTTGAGAAACAGTCCTACATCGGTGGTTTAAGTTCGTCGGAAATCCCTCAGTACCGATTACCCTACGAAGCCGTCAACTTCGAGGTTGATCTCGTCAAGGATCTAGGTGTGAATATCAAGCTGGGGAGAGCCCTGTCTGCAAATGATCTAACGATACAGGTGTTTACACGCTTTCCCAACAGTTTGCGATTTGCGAACAAATCCGCGCGCGACATTTTCGCAAAAGAAAACATTTCTTAGAGTCACCTCAGAAATTAGAAAACATCTTGCATAAATAGCATCGTTTTAGCACCTCCAAGATGACGGCTATAAAACCATTTTCCTGGGAATCGGTCTTCCGGAAGCGAAAACTAGTTCGATCTTTGCAAACCTTACCGCGGAAATGGGATTCTTCACGTCGAAAAACTTCTTACCGAAAGTGGCAATGGGTAGCAAGCCGGGATTATGTCAGTGCAAGAGTTATTCGCTTCCCTCTCTTCATGGGAACGTTGTGGTCCTCGGCGCTGGCGACACAGCCTTCGATTGCGCCACTTCCGCTTTGCGCTGTGGCGCCAGAAAGGTCTTTGTGGTGTTCAGAAAAGGGTTTACGAATGTTCGAGCTGTTCCCGAAGAGGTAACGACCGTTTCCTGTATTGGTAATTCTTGGACGACGGTGGAATTGTTTATATTAATCTACGAAGCGCAAAAGATCGTGTCCGATTCATTCTTGCATTTGATTTAAAAATCATCTTATAATCATAACATAAAATAAAACAAGAAATTGGGTGCGAACTTTTGTACTGACTGGCTAATTTTTCTTCTGTTCTTTAAATCACGTTTCTATGTACGTATAGCTCGACCTAGCGAGGATAGAGAAGTGCGAATTCATTCCCTTTCAATCCCCGAAGAAAGTGATTACACGCAATAAGAAAATAGTCGCGATAGAATTTTGTCGAACAGAGGAAACGGAAAATGGCGACTGGGTGGAGGACGAGGACCAAGTGTTCAGACTCAAAGCAGACTTTGTCATATCGGCTTTTGGGTCTGGACTGCAGGACTCCAGTGGTGAGGACTCTGGTCGTTAGACTGCGGAGTTTATGCGTCATGACAGAGATTAATAGGTCTAATAGAAAAAGACAATTTTTATTTTGCATGCAAATGGTTGATATTTTGTTGTGAGAGGGTTAGATTTTAAGAGAACAATTTTATTAATTAACATTGTAGTCACCACGATTTTTTACGATCGTCACCCAACGTTGGTATAGCTGATAAATCTTTAATCAGTCAGTTCTCCTACGAAAACTACAAAGTAGAATGTTTTTCAGTGATGGAAGCAATGGCGCCGGTTAAACTGAACAAGTGGAACCTACCGGAAGTGGATGAAGACACCATGAGCACCTCCGTGCCGGGAGTTTTCTGCGGCGGAGACCTTGCTGGCGTTGCAAACACCACCGTAGAATCTGTGAACGATGGGAAAGCAGCAGCCTGGTACATGCACAAGTACATTCAGGTCATTTTCCCCAAGATTCCGTTGCATTTCCATTCTGTAAAATTTTGTACCAACACATTATGCTACGATAGTAATGATTTACCTGTAGAATTTTCACGGTTTGGAAGTCCCCGAAGTTCCCCAGCTACCTAAGTTCCACACTCCAATCGACGACGTTGATATATCGGTTGAAATGTGCGGCATGAAGTTCGAGAATCCTTTTGGCCTTGCTTCTGCACCGCCTTGCACTAGCAGCGCCATGATCAGGCGAGCCTTTGAAGCTGGTTGGGGCTTCACTGTCACAAAAACGTTCTCTCTGGACAAGGTACATACACTTTACAAAGATTTATTAAAATTCAAAACGTTGCAACGATCTCATTTTTCAGGACCTGGTTACAAACGTGTCACCAAGAATAATCAAAGGTACAACCTCTCGACACCATTACGGTCCCGAACAAGGCAGCTTCCTGAACATCGAGCTGATATCCGAGAAGACCGAGGCTTACTGGTGCCAAAGCATCACGGAGCTCAAGAAAGACTTCCCGAGCAAGGTTCGAGATTAATTAGAAATTATTTTGAGTTAATGCCGATGTTAATGAAATTATATTTGTCTTTAGATCGTCATAGCTAGCATTATGTGCACTTATAACAGGGCAGATTGGACGGAACTCGCTCAGAAGGCTGAAGCTGCTGGTTCTGACGCCTTAGAATTGAATTTGTCATGTCCACACGGAATGGGAGAGTCTGGTATGGGACTGGCTTGTGGACAAGTATGGTTATTGTAATATTCGTCGATTACATTTCCGTTTTGCTGAACGCTACAGCTCTTGTTACGTTTCAGGACCCCGTGTTGGTGAGGAACATCTCGAGATGGGTGCGAGAGGCTGTGAAAATACCGTTTTTCATTAAATTGACTCCAAACATCACCGATATAGTCTCAATCGCGAAAGCAGCTTACGAAGGTCCGTAACTTCATTATGTTAGCTCATACACTTCAAAGGAACATGCCCAAGTTACGTATTAAGTCCTTGCACTGCAACATTCAATCAGAATGGGTATGAACCACATTAAATTAAATTAAAATTAATTCATACCGAATCGCCATTTCTCTTCTGCGTTGTATCAAACTTAGAATCAGTGCGTTGTAGAAGGGTTTACTGTATCTCCTTAATTTCAATAACTGTGAAGTAAAAAAATTCGAATCCGGTGGTTCGACTAAGTTAAAGGAACGCTTCACTTTAGGCCAGGCTGATGGAGTGTCTGCTATAAACACGGTGCAAGGTCTGATGGGCCTGCACGCGGATGGAACGCCTTGGCCAGCCATCGGGGTCCAGAAAGCCACTGTCTATGGGGGTATGTCGGGCAACTCAACGAGACCTCAGGCGTTAAGAGCAGTGTCCTCCATAGCCCAGGCTCTTCCTGGATTCCCCATACTCGGTATAGGCGGTATAGATTCTGCGGATGTTGCCCTTCAGTTCCTCCATTGCGGTGCCTCGGTCCTACAGGTGAATTGATGATCCATCTACAATGATGAAATACTTACAATGGAAATAAGAAAACACAAACTCTATTATACCGATTCTCAAACCAGATCTGCAGCGCCATACAAAATCAGGACTTCACACTGATCGATGATTACGTGACCGGTCTAAAAGCGTTGTTGTATCTAAAGAGTCTGGGACAGGTGAAAGACTGGGATGGTCAGAGTCCGCCGACCTTTAAGCACCAAAAGGGGAAACGGGTCTCGCTGCAACACGCTCTCGGCAAAGTAAGAACCTTTCACATTTTTGGAAGGTGAACTGCAACATACGTAATCACGACCGGTAGCCTCACTTACAGGGTGTTTCAATATACTATACAAAAAAATTGGCACAGAAATGTAGACTAAATTTTGTTTGAACGAGGCTTAGTTAATACTTAGTTATTTGCATTTCAGAATGTACCTTACTTTGGAGCGTACCAGGAGCTTCGAGAGCAGAAGATCGCTGAGATTAAAGCAAATTCAAATCCGCTGGATGAGCCAGTCGCTATCACGAGGCCTGCTCCACTTCCGGTTGCACCTGTACCCTCTATCCAAGACGTTATTGGCAAAGCTCTCAATCATATTGGGCCGTACAAACAACTGGACCACAAACAGCAAGTTGTGGCATTGATAGACGATGTACGTTTCGAACGAGGTTACACTGTTATGTCCTATTTATTCTTCTTCGTCGATAGTAATCTTTTTTTTAATTGGCAGGATATGTGTATAAACTGTGGGAAATGCTACATGGCTTGTGCAGACTCCGGCTACCAAGCGATCCACTTCGATCCAGACACTCACATTCCAAAAGTGACCGATGATTGCACCGGCTGCAATCTCTGTCTCTCCGTGTGTCCCATCATCGATTGCATAACGTAAGCCTTCTGTTCTGGTTTTTGCAATGTTTTTTTGTCGAGCACGATCATTCAGGAATCTTTCCCACAGGCAATTAAAAGAACTGTGGAACTTATTAATAGTTTCTACATAAAACATGAATCGTGGAATATCTTTTAAAAAAAAAACAAATAAACTAATTCTTGGAAGCTAAAGTTTCTGTTGGAATAGAATTAAGATACAGTAATTGTTTTGTAACAAGGACATTTTATTATTTATCAGTATTAAAAGGCTCAGATCTATTTTAGCACACGAAAATTAACGTTGAATACTTTATTATTCTGAATAATTTATGTAAATAATTCAGTAATTACCGTTTTGTTAGAATGTCTTTATGTTGTTTTTCAGAATGATACCTAAAACAATACCTCACGTGATTAAGCGAGGAATTCCGCCGAAGGACACGTTTGAAATTCCAATTTAAATAGTATGTGTATATACATTATTTTTCACAAGTGATAATATATATATATATATACTGTACAAATTTGTGTATAATTTTTACTCATTGACTTTTGAGCATTAAATAACGTTGAACGTTACTAAGTGCCGTTGTCATTTACTACGTTGTTTTAATTAATTATATTACACAATAACTTATTACAATTTTTAACTAGAATTTAGAGATGAAGGAAGTCTGGATTATCGAACCATTCGTATTTTGGAGGCGCACTCGTGTTGAAAATGTATTTCGTGCATTTGTTCTCCACGAACAGTTTCCTGAAATAAACATTCTTTGAAAATCAAATTCTTTGCGAATAGTTTGAGATTGAGCTATGAACTATATTACTTTGTATACGTTTCGCAACCAATTATGGGATAATAATTGTCGAAGCATTGAGGCCTCAAAACATTGAAGTAGGTGGTTCCTATTTCCTCAGATATGATCGATGATACATTCTTCAGGCAGTCGTAGAACTCACGGTCACAATCGCAGGACGATCTACGCGTAAAATCAAAAAATGTTTAATCACGATTAACATGTTTATCACCTAGACTGCGAATCTTCAAGCGACATTAAATATATTGTAAGGTTTCAACAGCACGCAATAAAGTAGGATCACCTTGAGATTGTATAATTATTTTAAAATTTCGCAATTTTTTACTGTTTTAAATTTGTTCTGCGCATTTATGTTACGCCGACCGTCACATCGAGTCGTTTAAAAAACTCTTTCGTAATAAATATGCTTAATTAAAATTCTTCACTTAAGTTTGTGATAAACAAAAGGTCAGTATATAACGATACTTTATAAAAATTACAAGGATGTCGATCCAAATTTTCAGCTATTCTTTAAACAATACAAGCCCATAGAAATAAATTTGTTGGTAAAGATGTAAAGTAGTAATCACTCTAAAAATTTGGTCTTGTTAATTAAATTTCGATTTTATGACCATAGCCGGTGCGTTATTATTGCGAAATTGAATTTTCTATTACCTTGTAAAAATTCCGTTGTTAATAAGACCGTAGTTTTCAGATTGCGCATCGATGGACGTAGTGCAATGATCGTGATTCCTACAGCAGGAGTCAGTTTTCCTGAAAAGTCCAAGCTCGGATTCAGCGTCTGCTGTGTCACCGTCGCCACACCAATAAGTTCCTGCAATTATATGTACCACACATTTTATAAATTGCAATCGTGTTTTAGTAAATAATAATTAAACTGCAGATCTTTATGCGATAAAAAAAGTTGTACGTATCAATTGCAAGAGTAGACATTTGTTTTTCATGTTGGAATGAAATGTTACATTTGTTAAGTCACAGAAAAATAATCAAATAATTGGAAGAAGACAGACAATTAAATTACCGGTCTGTCGATTCGCTAATGTAATTAGTGCGACGAACAGAAAATTATAGAACAATTAAAAGTTTTTGCCAAACCCAGTTGTGAAATTACAATTAATTTATCCAGCATAGAAGCAGCAGTCTGAGAATATCTAACGTTTTTAACGTAGTTTACAATGATGCTACGCTTGCATTAAATAACTAACTCCCAGCGCACAAATTAGTATAGTTTTATAAACACAGAAATTACCGTACATCCGTCGGAAATTAGCGAATCAATAAATATCTGGCTTGAGATCTCAAGGAACTCGCTGTTATCGCATTTGTCTAAGAAATTAATCACATACCTGGGAATATCAGTTTAATTTTATCTTTGTACGGATTCAAGGCATTGCCGATGGTACTATTTTCTAAACGGGACCCTACTGAAGTACTGCTGAAGGCGTCCTCGAGTCTTCGCCCAGTCCTCATAAATAGTATCACTAGTTTCTCCAAGGGACTAACATAAGTAGTCTGGGGCTGGGTAAAGTAATCGCATCTTCCGCAACCGATGACGAAGAAGACCGCGAACAGCAGCAAATACCGGGACATTATTACACTATTGCACACAATTTTTTAATAATTCCCGAACAGTGATCTTGCGATAGTGACACTGTATCTACCAATAAACTTCATCAATTTCTCGAAACAATTAACAATTTCACTTGTGAACCAACAAGACACTGTTACACAAGTTACTTAGAAGACAATCATTAAAACTTTGAATGTTAAGTTTACGGGACGCTTTCTGATATTTTTAATTCGTAATCATTGAAACATATAACGCGTATGTATTTAAAAAAAATAGCTAAAAATTTGAATAGACATATATGTCTGTTATTTCTTTGAAGTAATGTAAAATATTCACTTTTAGCGCTGTATGAAGTTGATGTCCAGAAATACAATTGATTAATGGAGTTCCAGTAGGTAAAGTGTCACTACAGTCTCTACGCGCGTACCTGAATATTTTGACGGCTCCGATACTACGTTTTCTCAAGCGGATCGACGACTGCTCGTTTCGCTGTCGTTCCGCGAACTTTTATTTGCCAGCTTATACGGCAAAGCCCTCGGAACGACAGCAGTTACGAATATATCAGTTATTAAGTATCCAGTTCGTACAATTCTACATTTCTATGATAAATTGACTGACTGCACACATTTATACCTTCCGGAAAATACATTTTGCGCATAATGTAATGAATCATAAATCATGTCGCCTGTCGAAGTCAGTAAAAATGCATTCAAAACTATGAAACGTGAGTTGGCTTTATTTTACAAAACAATCTTAAACCTGTACCCGCCAATTAGGCAATAATATTGCGATTGTAGTCTGTTTAGGTAGTCCAACTGAAGGACACGGGATTTAAGAGCTGTACACACGGTTTGGCAAGTATACGATATTTACATGGTATTGCTCATAAATATATTCGCGCGTCACCCGATAATAGAGTCACCGCGAATTACAAATTAGTGGTTCGCAAATTTTTGCAATAGCTGCAATAATCTATCCTTAGTGTACCAGATAAATATGCTATTATATTGTTTCGTCGTCTGTCAATTCTACTATAGCCTCCTTTTTCTCTACGCATTCGTCTGTTTCTGGAACTTGCTGATCCAGCAAAGTGCGCCTCGTTTGAATTCTTGTACACCGTGGACAATAGTGATTTTGTTTCGACCAGCAAACACGATGATGAACAGCCGTGCACTGAGGGCAAATTATGGAATTTGCATCCCATGGGTATATGATTTCATCATTGCCGCATAGTTCGCACAAATGACCTCTAAAATGAATTAATAAAATTTAACAAATCACAGAAGAACATCGTTTACCTGAAAATTCGAATTATGAAAGATCGTTAAGAAATTTTTATACAATTTGTCTGTCCAAACGAAGCAGATAAAAACATGTATGTTCCATAAAATTAATCGCTAATTCTTAATTTGCATAAATTACCGAGCTTTGCACAATTCGCATTGCTCCGTGATATGAACGTGCATAGCGTCGTGCGCGGCGCGAACCTCTTCCAGAAGAATTCCATTATCGAGGTCAATGAGATCTTTGATCGAATAGTTGACAGAGTTCTCGATCATGTGCGGACGTATTCCAATTTTCCACGGTAAACCTTGGTTGTCCGCGTCCGTGCACAGAACCAAGTACCGCTTCATCATCTGCATTTCCTCTCGGAATTTCTATGGCCAACAAATTTTGCCTTCTAGTTCCAATTATCTCGCTCTTTGATCGCAGATAGATACAGTATTCTCTCCATAACTGAGAAAACTTCAGATCTACCGAGTTATTGATTCCAAGGGAATTTCCCCAGTGGTAGAGGTAAGATTTTAACAGTTACAGTAGAGATTTTTATTCACACTTACGGTAGAGAATACTGTATATTCTTTACCTTTACCGACGATAAATCGGGAACCAAAGTGAATAATTTTGGATTTAATTCCTTCAGTGAGAGAACAGGTCGATCCTCTAAAAGAGTTAGCAATTGTGTCGCGACGCGAGATACTAGACGCGGCTCCATATCCCAATTTCTGATTACTCTTGCTGGTATTACCATTGCAGTGTTCCAATGGCACCTTTGACAGTAATACAATCCACTGTAGTCACAAAGTCGTGGCTCTACCCACGTCGAATCTAAATTTATAAATGTTACATTTCAATGTCTCTGGTATAATATCATTGTTTAATTAGTAACAATTCACTCAACAAAAAATTTATAAATAAAAAAAGCTAATAAAAAGTTGTTTCTTTGTATCACGTGTTACCTGAACCCTTGGATGGACTACCAAAACAAGATAAGGATAATCCTCTTGGGAAAGCTTGTAAGGGAAATATAGTTTAATCATGTGATAAACGAGATATCTCGCATGCAAGCAAGTTGTAAAATGAATCATTAGCAAACAAGGAGAATGTAAATAGGAAATATGCAGTTCAGGCAACTTTGTTTCTTACTGATACTTACTGAATGTTATTTTCACTTTGCACTCTGCGCATCTGTAACCTTGGCTTGCCAGTCCTTGTTCAGGGCAAATGTCTTTTGTGTATGTATATCCACCTGCTTCACTGGCAATAACATGCACACAGACTCTGCATAAGTTGTTTAAACATTTCCAGTGACAACTAAACTTGCAATCTGCACAAATATAATATACTTGAAACAACTGTATCAAACATATTTTAAAATGTGTCTGTATGTCCGTACCAAAAATATCTTACCATTGCACATGTACCACGATTGGAGCATAGTCCAAATTGTTCCGCTGCAATGATCACAGTATACAGGTCCATAGGTTGCTATATAATATTTCTGTGGTACCAAGTGATGTCCTAAGATTACTTGAGTCTCGAATAACTTCTCTTGAGTTGCTTCTCTCATTTCTTGTAACCTCAAACGCAATTCAATCAAGCGCCTGACAAGCCATTTTCTCTCATCGGAACACTCTGCGCTTTCCAACACCATTTGCTTGCATTCCTGCACCATTTCTTTGAGATCTTCTTCGCATACTGCCTAAGTTATATAAAATACACAAAAATGTGAGTTATTAAATTCCAGGATTGAAAACACAAGTGGAAAATAATTTTGTACCTTGGACAATGATAAGATAGTTTCCACTGACTTTAAACTAAAAGGAATGGCAGCTTTACTATCTGAACTGTCATCCGCTTCTCCTGTCATGTAATCCCACGACGACGACGATGGTGTTGATGGCACTGTTTCAGTGCTGTCACTTTGTACCCTAGGCTCGAGATTAACATCTTGTGTGTCATTAATGACAGTTTTGACATCTATCATTTTATAAAAATTCTACACTTTTTTAAATACTGTGGAATCCTGTAGTCCGCCAAAGAACTAACGGACACTTTAATTTTCACGTTGACAATCGACAGGAATTCTCGACATGTGTAAAAAACTGTAAATTTATAAGTTATATTGCTTTGCTTTTTTTCACAAATATCCACTAAACAGATTACCTTCGAAACTTTTAAGTAATCATAAAATAAATAAAAACATTGATTTAAAACACGATATAGATGTTTAATGCTATAAAATATTCGGTCCACGGTTCTAAATTAACGACAGGCTGCTGACTATATGGTATTATTCATCTTCTGCTAGATGGTGCGAAATGATTATGCCAGTATTCGTTCTGTTGGTCAGGGAGGAAATAAGAATGTTCAATTTCAACGTGAATCAGATTCTACATTAACTGTAGTCGGGATGAGATCATATAGAATTTTTAGCATGACTCAGAACCTACGTCATTTTTAATTTCGTTATGTTATTAAATAGCAATTTTCTATTACTTGCAACTACTTATGTATTTACGTACTTACCCATTCTCCACTATCGTACAGCACTATAATTTGTAACCAAGGAATATAAATTAAACAATTACGAATTTGGGTAAAATTTAATTTATTAACCTCCGAGGACGTATTCACTCCTTAAATTCCTATTTCATTAATCTATTGCCTCCTATCGGTCGACCTATATTTACACACCAGAATAAACGAATGAATCCTGAATGTGGAACAGAGTCTCCATTATTTCCAAATGATCCTAACAGAATGGAGCCAAAGAGGACAGGGTTCAGTGAATAGATTTCAACGCAAAGGATCATTTTACCGTTCGTTTTTATTAACTTGCAAAATTACCTTACTCGTCTACTCATGCACAGATAAAATATATAAATAAAAATGTAGGTAAATTGTGAACGTGAGTTTATTAAATCGAGATTGCGAAAGCATGCGTGTGCAATTTTCAAGCCACGAACTTCGACATCCTCGGGGTCGCGAGCTTTTGGTGTTCCATTGAAAAATACTCGTTTCCCCCATTTCTTTTACTTTCCCCGTTGGAAATACGTTAGACAAGGAGGGGACGCGCGAAAATCGTGGCGCGGAACACGCTCGACTCGTTTCGTCACGTAACAGATTGCTAGAACAGTGATAAACCTATCATAGAGTAATGAATAAATATAACAATCGAAAAAACATGGCCAAATGCAATGACGAATAACCAGACACGTTCTTTTCCTCGTCCTCAAATGAACACGTCACGACGAAGAACTTTCTACGAAGAGATATGCACATATACATATATGCACATAGAGATATATATACATATACGTATGTATATAGTAAAAAAAGAAAAGAAAAGAAAACATATCGTAACGAACTATATAAAAGATACGATTGTAAAGTTGTTAATAGTTTTACATCTTTGGACAGTCAACAAAAGCGATCCACTCGCGGATCGCCGCGTTACAAAAGAAGATAATTAAAATTCACGAAGTCCGATTCTGCACAATATATATATATACTTTCCGATATCAGAACCGACCGACAGATCTCTTCCTTATCTTGATAATTGATTCCACCGACGTTCGATTGCGGCACGCGGGTTTCGTTGTAGGCCTCGATGCTTGGCAAACATCGGTTCTCGATAAACGATTCAAACGAACGATTTATAAAACAACAGCTGGGCTCATGCAATCAACTAAACAGGTACGCAAACAGCAACAAGAACAACACCGGTCTCGGTGTTTGCCAAGCATCGATTCTCAGCACCGTCTTAGATTCAATATTTCGTTCTGGAACACCAATCGCTTATGATGACGCTCGCGATACTTTGCTTAGAAACTCAAGGAAGACATGATTTGTATTTTTCAAAGATGAACCTCGACTTCTCCATTCGTCATATAGTGAACAAGACTCGATAGTCTTTCTACAATTAACCCTTTGAGGACGAGTGCACATTGATGACATTAGGGCGTACGTATTCTATCCTGAACATTGCAACTGCATATACTCTTATTTTTCCTCAGAACTTAAAATTTTAATATAAAATTTACTTTTCTGCAGGTGGTATTTCCAATATTTCCAAAAATTCAAAGGGTTGAAGATTAACCATCGAGGTCTTCCTAATTAATTTATTAACAGCAACAGTGTTGACACTTGAACTGCCAAACCAACTTCAAGAATTCCATGAAATTAAAGTAATCCAATTAATGAAGTAAGAATTGAACCTGAATCTTTTAATATTCTTCAGATCTCAACTAAATTTAGTGCAATATAATATTTTAAAGTAACAATTTATTTCTAGATGTGGTCAAATGATTCTGTCGCCCATATACAGGGAGAGGCACTTGAACCTTAAACAACTGCCACTTAAATAACTTGGCTGCTATTGGTGATAGGAAAAAATGCATCAGGCCAAAATTACTATCAGAATGTAAGTAAAAAAACATATTATTCCATTTAAAAAGCAGGGATAGCCTTTGTATTCCCTTCAAACATCAGATGATCAACTCCTCGATACCAAATAATTTTGGCTTCATACATTTTTGCCTATTGCAGATATCAACCAAGTTATTCAGGTGGACGGTTTTAAGTGCCTCACCCTGCACAGACGATAAGGCAGTCAAATTGTTATGTACTCAATGTTTCATGACTCCATATTTTGCTAGCAGCTAGTTTAAATTACTATCCAAGTTAAATCGAGTTCAACGTGGACTCTTGGATGGATCTAGTCATGGCAGTCACGTTCCAGAACGAAGTATGCTTAACGACAAGGAAGTCTCGCTAGCGATTCATCATCGTTAATCAACAAACAACACGAAACGGATATCTAAACTAAGCCCCCCAGTCTCGTGGTAATTTTTTTACGTGAATTATAGCACACATTTCGACTAGAGTAATATCATATACGCAGATTAAAATGAAATCTCGAAGATGAAAGTAATATGTATATATATATGTATGTATATGTGTGTGTGTGTGCGTGCATGTGTGTATGTATGTATTTATGTATGTATATATGTACAGGGATTCCAGCAGCTCGGCGGCTCAAACAGATTATCAATCGATACAATGATTCGTACCGCGGCAGTCATCCGAATGCAGTGCACACTCTTACCGAACCGGAAACGACGGTCGTCGCTCGAGCGAATTCATTATTTAATATAACAACAAGACATAGAGAATTCACGCAGAAATAAAATCTCACGAGCAATCAATTTAACAGTCAACAATCAAGGGCTTGCCACGAGTTGCTTCCTCAAATTAACAAGAGAGTACCAAACACCCGTGATTCATTCGAGCTGAATCGTTGCGTCGAACTGCTGTTCAAGAGAGTCCATTGCAATTGAATCACAGCGTTCCCGTAACAGCGCAAAGTTAATATGAAATCAGTATAGATCCGTTTTGGAAACAAGATTCCCCGTTATATTCTCATTGAAGATTCAACATCCACGAGTGTACATGTAGAAAATACCTTCTCCCGGCTAGTCGAAGTGAATACAAAAGAAACGAATTTAACAAACTATTCGGAAAACACGTTGCTCACGTTCTAGAACGTCAACGCGGCTTACGAAGGTCTTTGTCGGTCGGATAAGTTGCGATAAGATTCAACGCTAAAACTGTCGAGCTGTGAAAATTAGACACACGCGTCCGAACGAATTTATTGTACAGTTGTTTCTGTGGAGAGTTTCGAGTGTAAGAAGCCGTGTCCTAAAGGAAATTTATTCTTCCAGGACACGGCTTACACCCGAAAGTCTGAACAGAAACAACTGTACGTTGCCGGGCCGTGAAAGTCTCAAATCTCTGAATCGATTGTATTAAATAATTCTGACAAAATCATTTTCAGATTTTTGACGATCGGTTTGCGCGACCGGTTGGTTCTAGCCATCGACGAGACCCGGAGTTCTGTTGCTCAAGAGAATCTCGAGGGAAGCCTCACAATTTCGTAGCACGAGTTCGAAAGTAAAGGAAACAAAAGAGCGCTTGGAAATTCCCCGATCTTTCTTCTCTTCTTGTACACCTCCGCGCTCATCGGACAACGGAACACGTTGCATCTTTGGCTTGTTTATCGTAACACGTCACCCGTTTCCAGGCTCGCGGAAAATGAAACGGCGAAAGCTCGCGAAATACATAGGTTCGTATCGTCGGCAAAAAAAGAAGACACCCCACGTACCAGTAGTCCTTTTACCACTGTCTCCACGGTCGCAATCAATTCAAATTGGCTACTCGAGATCGTTCGTCGCGCCACCAAATCGTTTTTACTGCTCTTCAAATAAAAATAATTTCTCAGAGATTCGAAAATGGAAGGGCGCACTACACGATGGATTTGGTTGGTCCAATTACTAGACTGCGGATTTTACGGATTCGCGAGGGACAATATACAAAATTGGGATAAAAGTACCAATACGTTTGGTACAAGCTTTAGCATCTTAGCAACTTAGTAGCGAATACCCTATTTAGTTCTTGTGCCTTGCATGTAAGCGAAGATTCGGATAAAGCAAGAAGGTCTAAGGTACGCTCAGTCTCCCATATTTTAACTATTCAATTTTCATTTCAGAAAACAAATTACTTTGACCGTATGGAACATTCGAGGTGGCTAGTTTGGCAGTCGAGGTAGCCCGCTAAAGAGAGAAACCAATTGTTATACGGTTCCCTGTCGATCTTGCAAATAATGCAACAATTTAAATCTCGCATTAAGATCCGCAGTCTACTAATTACGGATCTGGCAAACGTCCTGAAGCTGGCCGATCGAATTCATCCCAACCGTGGACGAATACTTTGACTCTGTACGAGATCCCCTCTCATCATCAGTTTCACGCAATACGGTCGCGGTGTAATACTATGGTTTACAAGACGATTACAGAGGGCAAGAGATTCCTTGACATCTTCGATCAGCGTCGCTTCCGGTTGCTGCAGCCTCCAGCCCTTGAATCCACATTCTTTTTCCGTCCACGTTCTCTGTCTACCAAGAAATACACTTCGTTCTCCTCTTAAAAAATAACACCCTCGGGCTAGAAAAAGGTACGCGCGTGCAAATACACACGGAAGGCAGAGAGGGTCTTCCCAGGTTTATTTAGTTCATGATAAAGTTTAACGTTCCCCGGAGGAGAGGGTAGGGGAACGGCTGCAGCAATCGAGAACGTTGTCGCCGGTCTCGAAGTGGCTCTTACTGGTTAAGTAAAAATAAGGGTCCGGTGATTTTGCTGTCTATTTACAACGTGAAGTACACACACGGAGCGTGTACGCGATCGTACATCGTGTACAGGATTGAACAACGACACTTATCACATGAGTCGTGGCGGCCTGGTTTCTTCGTCCGTTCTCAGCTGCGGATCGATTCGGCGACACGTTGAACCCTCTACGGATTTAGCGAAGGATCGTTGAACGCTTCCGGAGCGAGACCTATCTTTAGAATGACACGTCCCGCATCGTGTCAGAAACACTCGCAAAACCATCTCGAACGTTTACCTCGGTACTTTTGTACTTGGTCGCAGCGATTACAATCATCGTCATCGAATCGATCCGATTCGACGCAGTCCACGGATCCAGGAATCCTTTCATTCATCCTTTCACTGTCACTGGGCAAAACCCATCGCTTGCAGAACAAGATGCTCCTCCAACATTCTCAAAAGACTACTCGAGACTTCTCTGACTACTTTTGCAGACTTCTTGCAGGTTTCTTCGTTAAAGAGAAACCTCGTTTTTCTCTTCCGGTCCATTCTAGATTTAGTTTAGCTTTTCTCACTTGCTTTACAGGATATCTCCTCGACCTTTCTTTGACTTATCTTTGTGACTAACTTCTTGTCGTCTTTCAGAGAGTTCCGGCCCATCTTTGAGATGACGTTTCTCGCCGAAGGAACTGTTTTTCGTTCCTCGACCCGGGTCCAGTTCAGCTGCTGATCGCGCTCGAGTTCCCGAAGTTGTCGAACGAAGATCAGTTGTCGCTCTCGGCGTAGTCGTCGCTGTCCCCGCTGTCGTAGTATTGATTCCTGGACTGGTGAACAGAGTCCTGCGGGTTGCCAGCCGATTGGTCGTCGAGGTAGCCCTGATGATCGGCGTTCTGGAGCAGGTCCACCGATTCACCGTCCATGTTCTGCGTGAACGCGTCCTCCGACATGGAATCGTAAGACCTGCGAATCGACGGAAGCGTTTCAGCAAGACTGTATTTTGATATTTGGCTTTGCTTCGGCTCTCTATAGACCAAGCTTCCGCGCGGTTGGCCTATAGACCAGCACTCTACAATCCAAAATACTTGCAACTTCAACGAATTACGGTTCGGTGCGAGGACGACGACGAATGCTTAGACTCTTCGTGCGCGAATATGCTAGCAAGCGGCCTACGACGTTCTTCTGAAGAATATTTTCAAATCACTCTTGTAAGATCTTTATTAATTTATCCCTGGCCAATTCATTCTGTCCTAAATGCGTCAAGTTCGCAATGAAAAATGATGTTAACGCTTTGACTTTGCAGCTGGCGTGCCACGATTATTGTCGTCAGAGCTGTTACATATTAATGCACTAAAAGATAAATGATATAATCGCATTTTGTATATGAAAAAAGCGCACGCTTGTTGGGAAATATTTTTCACTAGACTGAGAACCTTTGTGTGAAATTAAAATTGTCCAAGTCAATTCTAGGACATCCAATTAAAAGTACATTCTGAAATAATTGTTAAACTCTTGTAAGACCTCTACGAATTTCTACCTGGCCAATCCATTTTGTGACAAATGCGTCACGCTCGCAATGAAAAATTATGTTAACGCGTTAACTTTGCAGTTGGCGTGCCAAGAATATGTTTGTCTCAGCTGTTACATATTACTGCAGTAAAAGATAAATGGAATAATCGCATTTTGTACTTGCAAAGGAGCTGCAAGCTTGTTGGAAAATATTTTTCACTAGGCCTCTGAGCGAAATAAAAATTGTTCAAGGCGATTACAGAAACTGGAAGTTAATTGAAATGAAAATCTAATTATCGTTATCTTAAAAAATGTCGCAGGTTGCTTGCTAGCATAATTGCACCTTCGATAGAGTGATTTAAGTGTGGCTGAACCATACTTGGTTGAAACTAACGACTTGCAGCAACGAAAAGGATAAAAAATGGAAGCGAATGAGGATGATGGTCTCTGTGCTCCTTCGATAGTTTAACTCTCGGACTTCCTGAAGCATTAGGGTAACGGATCAAGACGATCCGCCGATGTCCGAGGGTTAAAGATCAATTTTCGAATGTCACTCCCGTCCATCGGGATAAGTGCTATCGAAGACAATAATTATAGCGAAACCGAAGACCTTCCTATAGCTCGACAATCGTCGCTAGACCGATCCTCTTCGAAGGAAATTTACGCGATTCGCTGTCCGGTTAGGATTTGCATAAACTTTGTCCGCGGGCAACGAAAATAAATAGAACAGAAGAATTAAGAAGCGGTTAGCTGACTCTCTATCGATGCATTACGCATTCACGTGCACCATACCCATGCAGTTCGGAATTTCTTTACTTACTGAGCTGCAGATGATGGTTACATTTCATCATCACACAGCCTGCAACAAACGCATAGATCGCACCATTGTCATTACGGTCGTAGTACAAGGATGGAAATTTTGTTAGATCCCGCGGGAGAAATAGAAGGGGAGGGTTCCAAAAAATAAGAAAAAAAATACTGTTCTATCTAAACGGCAAAGCATGTCAGAAATTCAGAAGCAATGAGCCTCGTTTCATAGCTCGGGGTTAAGCGAGAAACACCCTACGGTGATCGGTTCATCTATCGCTCATCGACGCTTCTCTCTTGTCCCTTTTTTTCTTTTAGCCTTTCCGCAGCCTTGGCGATTCGAAAATGATCATTGTAATGATGCTCGACCAATGGATGAAGATAGATGACGTCACGATTTGGGAAATGCATAGACGAACCGTGGCTAGGACACCGGTACTCACTTCTGTTCGTTTTGTTCGTTACCACTCTCCTCGGCCACCAACATCTCGTACTCCTCCGCTGCGAAACGGTCCCAGTCCGACAACTGTTTAACAGAAGATCATGCCAGTCAATTGACAACGTACATATACACAATAATATAGTACATCATTTAATTGATACATAAATAATTGATTTAAATTAATTGTCAATAGTAACACAGCTGTTGCAATTCACAACTTCATTTTTTGAAAAACAGCTTACAGCTGTTCCATAAAAGACAATGTTAACAAATCAGCAACGTAGTACGTTTCATTAACTAGGAATAAATTTCACCAAATGATTTGCAAACAGAAATACACCGGTTGCAATTGCTAGCTTTGCTTCTTGAACAATGTGACTCGAGTCTGAATAATTCAAATCATCAAATATGTTTTTCTTTCTCTTTCAGACAGTTGTGTTTGCCAAAAGATGACGTCCAGCTTTGTTACCTCGTGGCCGTCAGGATCATGCTCCCTCGCAGACGCGAATGGATCTCTCTGTTCATGATCCAGATACTTCTCGAGGTTGAAGAAGGTGTCGAAGAATATCGAGGTCATCTTGCACCTCTTCAAATCGCTCAGAGATATCTTGCCTGGTGTCGCTGGCTTGATCATGTCCAACATCTGTGCCAAATACATCCATTAATACAATCGCTTGCAATCATTTGGATTTTGATTGTTAATCAATTTCATACCTGACAGAGACAGTCATCGAACGGCAACGTTTCCAAACCGATCGCCTCCATACGGTGCAACTGTTCGTCGTAGAAGTATTCTAACTCGTACATCGACAAGTAGCCATCGCCGTCGAGATCCATGCATCTATCAACAAGATTCAAAGCTTTATTCACGGTTCCTCCTCCGAAGTACAATTTCCTTCAACAATCCCCTAACGGGTGGTTCGACGTACCCCTGGGCGATCATTCTACTACGTCGACTTTCTTACAAATAGGAAGTAATAAAATAAAAACAAATAGAAAATAATTCAAGGTACTAGAAGAATTCTTTGTCGCTTCTAAACAATTGATTGCAAGCTTCTCAATCGTTGATCTTCGATTTAACCCTCTGAGGCACAGAATTTTAGAAAATAAAATTACATGTAGCGATTGCAAAATTTTAAGGTGGGTCACAAAATATGTAAGACACTTTTAATACCACCGTGCCTCAAAGAGTTAAGAAAGTCTATAGCGAAGTTGCTGGTAGGCGAAGCGTTAAGCTGGTCGGTGGATCGAATCTAGTCTTCTACCTGAACCAATACTCGATCGCAGTGGGATGGTTCTTGTCTTCTTCGCTCAGCAAGAACCACACGAATTCGGTGTAGCTCATCTTGTCCTGGGGCTGTTGCACACCGTTGGCGCTTTTCATGCCTCCTCTGGTCACCGCGCCGCTGAATATTCTCGCGATCATGCGCTTCGACAGAGCTGCAACATCGAATCAACAATTACTTACTGTTCATACATTCGTATTAACAATACATGCAATGGCTAATTTAAATCTTAGATCAACGAGACTCTAATCTGCATCATTGATAACATCTAACGTGTCTGTTTTTTTCTTTCTTGCAGCTGGTCGACAGAAGATGACGTTAACAAATCAGCAACGAATTGGTAATACATTTCATTAGCTAGCAAT
>CM052087.1:12400087-12442821 GCA_028453745.1 Agapostemon virescens
ATTGCACAGGCAATCAAATTTCAAGACGATTAAGAAATTCTACATGTTACAGCAATAGTCCCTAACATTTTTAACAGCATCAATTAATAGCATAAACTTCCAAAGATGTTCGAGGAGTTTTCTACGAAAATAAATAATTCATTGTAGAGGCAATGAAATTTCGGGACGATTAAGAAATTCTACGTGTAACAGCCAGAGTTAAGTAATAGCATGAATTTCTAAAGCCATCAACGGTACACAGTCAGAGAAAAATAATCTCAATTCTCTTGCAGAATTCTATTGAGAACCTTTGTTTTGGGGGGTATGTTTATGGATGCACCATCCCCGACATGTGCGCCGATTGTTGTTAGAAAACCGCTCGTCCAGCTCGACGGTCGCTTGAAATTATATGCGGAACCGGAGAGGGCAGCGATTACAATCGCGCGAACGCACCACTCGCGAATAAATCCGAGACGATCTAATTTTAGATCGACTCTAATCACACGGTCACGACGTCGTGTGTGTTCGAGAACAAATAAAATAAAATAGAAAGAAAGAAAGATCGAATCGATTCTCGAACGAGAACGCGATCGCATCTACTTACGAATAAACTCGTTTAACCAACGTGAGATTATCATAAATCAATTGGTGACGTTCTCCGGTTTAAAAGGAGCCCAAACACGGTAGAAATCGGACGACGACAGCGAGTTCGGTTTAGCGAGAAACGGTTCTCGCTAAACCGGGGAGACTCGCCGCTGGCCGATCGGTGCCGTGTTTGTACTCGTTCTCATCCGGAGAACATTTCCGATCGAATGGTGACGTTGTTGTTGCGATATCGTTTGATAATACATGTTTATATTTGTTTTGAATTTCGACTGTGTTACTATGACCGCTCGTGCTATCGTTTCGAGAAAGAGTACATCGACAGATGCGAGAAAACGATTGTTCTAAAGCAGACTCGCACTAATCCGGGGTAACCGTTCGCGCTAAAGCGGACCGTGCCGTGGTTATTTTCGGTATCCGGCACGAGCAACACGTTTCCGACCGAATAGAGGAACAGTCTTTGACGCGAAACTGGTCGAACCACGTTGCACGGAGCCCTGACACCCGACACTGTGTTTAAATCGATAACAACAATAATCGCCTGTCATAAATTCCCCATGCGAAACGAATTATCGGTGCCAACAAAAGGCGCCGTTTCGCGAGAATTCTTAATACAGCTTTCGGCAGGACAAAAGCTTCGCTCGAATTTCCGTCGAGCCGTTAATAACATTGATTGACCGCAAGAAATGCCGGTGGCATTCGGGGCAGGTAATAAATTCGGCGACGAGAGAGTACGCGACGTACCATAAGTGTGGTTATGTTTCGCGTCGGTCGAATGTCAAACGTCGAAGATGCCGAAAAAACTACCCCAACGTACTCCATTTTCCTTTGCCGTTAGATTTCGACTAGGAAGCTGCGTGTCTCGTGCCGACATTCGTACACACGCACGCATGCACGCACGCATGCACGCACGTACGCACAGCACGCGCATACCGATCCAGAGCACGATACCAATCAATAACATACACGGATTAATCGCGAGATAGGGGATGAAAGTGACAGGTGACATACCGTGGTTGCTGCTCCGCGCGGTTCGAGCTCCTCCGGCCCAGTCCTCCTCGAGTTTTCCAGCGGACCTCTTCGACACAGGTTGATAGAGCACAACAAACGAGCACACGCGGCACGCACGGATCTCTCCGTTCCTGTCGACACGTTCTTGACGACTGTCTTTGATTCACGAGCAACGGAAAAACGGCGAGGCAAAAACACGAAGCACGAACCGGTCGACACTGCCAACAACCGCGCCTCTAAAGCTTGCAGCAGCAAACTGGCATCTCTCGTGCGACAAACTTTCGCGCAAGGGCGCAGCGCGCGCTCCGATTGGCCGCAGCTCCAGCGGATAAGCCAATCGCGATCGATCGTTCACCGAACGTTGACCCCCCTCCCCACTATATTCGTACCACAACACAGTACCGTGCAAACTACTCTCGAGAGTACATCGGGCTTCCCCCGTTTCGTTGTCGTCGCCATAGAAACCGAGACGCCGAGCAAAATACGCATCCGGCGCCATCTTCACTGCAAAGGATAACTAACTATCCTTCCTGTTATCGACCTAGCTAACTCAAAATTATTTCTCTGATTTATAAACATGATTTTAGAATGTTCGAAAGAATGTTCGAAAAAGGAAGGAATTTTTCAGGCGAGTCTAGTCGTATTTCTATTAACTCTGAACAGTGCACGATTTGTATGGCATATAATAGACAATTTAATTTAATTCTGATCTTTCTAAAATATATTATTAAAGATATTTCTTGTGGGTACGCGTTAGTCTTCCCGACGTCCTCGATCAAACAGTTATTAATTTCACAGAAATTGAATACTTAAATGACAATTTTGATATTTATATTACACTTTTATTAATAAAAGAAAAAGTTACTTAATTCTCTTGCTACCTCATGTAGAACGGAGCGCCGTGTCGGAAGTGAGGACATTAAACGCGCGTAGCATTTATTATGTATTTGAATCCCAGAGGTCAATGAAAGAACAATGTTGAAACAAAATCGAACATCGTAATAGCGTTTGCAATTGTTTGCGAACAGAGATAAACGAAACGATAGCGCTTACCTAAACCTTTGGCTCCATTTTTATAACCGATGACTATAATCACCCGTCGTGTATAGATGGCATCTCGTGGCGGATGAATATAGTCACCCGTAACAGCGAAAGGGTTAAAATTGCTTTAAGAATTATTCCGTACCTTTTTCGACACTCTTTCTCTAACACCCTATATTTCTTTAACAGTAAATAAATTCTTTATTATACATTGAACAAAAGAAAGAATCTAGCGTTATTCCAAGCACCAATAAAAATCCTACAAATTATGGCGGGTAGATGACAGGAAATATCCTTACTTCCGGTCGATTCAAATTTTCTATTTTCTTAAATACGGTTTTAAATAAATTCCTACTTACCTGGCATAAAATTAACTCCAAGTGAGAGAAGTATCGTTCACAATGAAACACGTCTTCGTGATTGTTGTACTTGTGATAGTATTTCACGTAGCCGCTGTTTATGACGAATTTTTCGTATAGGCCGAATCGTTTGCGACGATAACAGGTTCTCCATAAGTAATCCGACAATAGTATCTCGCCATAATAATTTTGCAAATTATAAACGGTGTCCTCCGATTCGTATGGACAGATGATATGGTTGAAATACGCGGTTAACTTGACCAGCATTGACATGACAGCTTGTTACCGCTACGTTGTTCTCGCCCATTTTATCACCGTACGTCTACGATACCGTTGCGAAATATTTCATCAATGGGCTTTCGTACACTACACCGATAAAAAAATTCTATAAATTATGAATTTTTTGGAAATACGACCCGACGCGAACATCGCAAAAACACAGCGACGAATTGATCGAAGGTCCATCGATGTGCCGCAAAATTCAAACGGTTCAAAATTAAAATAAAATTCGATGTTTCACAACAGATACACATACGAATTTAATTCTCTTCGAAACTTGCTATTATCCTATATATAAAAGAAGAACGTTCTCATGTAACGAATCTTAATCGTGTATTAAACGCTGATAAAGCATAACAATTCAAATACACTGACGAGATTTGAATTTTGTAATTTTTCGTTAAAGAGCGTACATCAGAACTTGTCAATTAATTGTAGTATGTGTTGTTGCTCCGCCTCGCGCCATTCTGAATCGCCGGCGTCGCCAAGGTTTCCAGCGTATTCTGGTGAAAAGAAGAATACCCAAATATTATTGCCAGTGATTCAATGTATACAAACTTTCTAGTCGAAGGTTTACCTCTCATGATATGCCTAATAGTTTTGAGGGAAGCTCTTCTCTGCGCTAAAATTCGTGTGACTCTCTGTTTCACAGCCGGTGGACAACCAGTGCAAGCTTCTAACAATACGTAATCTACTAATTGTAAAATGAACAGCCCACCATCCAGTCTTCTCAGGTACGATTCCTCTTCGTCTTCGTCCTCCTGGAGATTTAAAGAAATTTTTCTAGATGAAAATATCGACCGATAATACAATTCATAATAAATTTGCTAATCTTCGCACCTTCGTGTTTTTCTCAACCTCTTCTACCTTCTCCAGGTACTTGAAATGAAGCTCCATTAATCGATCTACCTTCTCGTAATCATTTTCTGTGAATTTACTCAATAATCTTTGACGCTGCTGACCTTTGCAATTCCTTAACATACTCGCAATAATCGATACTACGTGTTCTGTAATTTGAAAAAGTAATTAGAATAATTTACAAATCTGTTGAAAACATGTACGTCCTCTATTTCAGTTACCCTCGTGTTCTTCTGCTGTAAGCATCTTCTTTCTATTTTTCGTTGGTGTTTTCATAAATAAGGGAAATATAGTTCTCAATCCGAGAATATCGACAAATTTACTACAGTTATCTCTTCCATCTGGACCATTCATTGCATGATCTAATACCTAATGTATAATGTCAACATGTAAATTTTTTATTAATTAAATTGTACTAGTTTATTCAAATTAAAATTTACTTTGAGAGACCCATTCCTCGACATTTTCTTCTCTCTCAACATTAAATTCATAAGTTGCAATCCCTCTCCTCTTAAAAATCGATCTCTATTTACTGTTGCCATCAGACAAGAACATAATACATTGAACAAATTCTCCATCATCTCTTGTTCTTCAGCTGTTTGTGGATCGTGTCGTTTATAATACTAGAAGTAAAATAGTTAAAATAATTAAAATAATTTGTCAATTGAGACTCAATTGAAAGTTGTCAATGTACCGCCAATTGTTGCAGCAAAACATCAATTCCATCAAGTTCACCAAGGAGTAGTCTATTCTCTGCTGTACTCTGCAGAAGAATAGACAGAAGTTCACTAGCATAAAGTTTGTTAGCATCAAAAGGTGCTTTTGTTTTAATTCTGCGCAAAAGCCACTGCATTAATCCTTGTTTTCCTGCATCAGCACACAGATCAGGTCTAAATTCCAAAAGATTCTCAAAGATAGCTGAAAAAGGGATAGATTAAATTATCTTACTAGATTTTAGAAGGTAACACAACTATAATTAAATTACCTAATGTGTTATAAACCCCATCGCTTTCTTCTTTCACAGATTCATCCAATCTCTCCAAATTCTGTACAAGAAGAGCACAAACCTGTTGCTCTAGCAATGCATCAATAAGTGTATCAGCTCCCTCTTGGCTTTCATGCAGAATATCTACATCTGTTAACTCTTGCAAAAGATCAACAACACCAACAGCTATGTCTGTGTTTTCGTGAGATAATAATTCGAGCAAAGAAGGTACAGCACCTAATTCTACCATTAATGGATAGAGATCTGGATTAGTAGCAACCACATGAAGTTCTTGAAGAGTTTCATGCAGTTCAACCTCAGATTCCATGAATCTATTAAAAAGAATGAATTGCTCAAGATTATGATCACTACAATGTCTGCATCGCATAACATGGTAGTCAGAAAGAATGAAAACAAAGTTCACAAAGAGTTTCCCTATGCCATCTCAAGTACCATGTTACAAGAAGCTGACCGTATCTTATACAACACAGGAATTAATATACTTTTCTGGTTGATCAGGAAATTTTACTCTCATCTCTTGATTCCTTAGAGCTCTTTTCTCGAATAAAAGCACCATCCTTTTGAGTGTTGCTTCATCCAATGCTTCAACTTCTGGGGCTTCAGTTTCCACATATTTCAGAATATCCTGTTTCTCTTTCTCTGTCAATTGTGGCTCCACTACATCATTTGCTGGTGAAGGTAAAGCTGCTCTAATAGGTGTAGGTGGTTCACTACTTCTGACCGGAGTCACTTCAATTTCTCTGGTCTGTCTTTGTCGCGGGTGATACGGGGTTTTAATAACCCGTTTCGGTTTCTTCGTGTTTTCCCATTCATCTTCATCGTCTTCTTCACCCGCCACTGGCCTTTTCGGTGTATTCGGTGGCTGTGAAAAACAACTTTGTGAGGTTAGTTAGGTTACAATGAACTATTTTAACAAGAAACTTCTACGTGTATTTCACGCACGGAAACGCACTTTGTATGACAATAATTCACCGATATCCATTTTTAAAATTTACTAATCTTCCCCGATATCAACAACTCGTCAATGTTTCCTCCAGTTGTTAGTCGAGCTTGGTAGCTTTCATTATTATGAAAGAAACATTATTGAAGAGACGCTTGTACGAATCACAAACATTGTGTTTCTTCGAATGAACTAAATTAATACAATGAAAATATTGTTCAATTATTTATTTAGACAACTTGAACTGGCTAGTTGTTACCACAGAAAAATATTCTGTATACACTAAGAAATACAAAGATGTCAGTAGTTTCTCTTCAATAGGAATAAGAAATGCGACTTTATGGTTAATTGAATCTGTCTCGAAATGTGTATTTTACATTTTCTTAAAGTGTGTTGTACAAGTATTTATTGACTTTCGATGCTTTTTAAATCGTTTCCTAGTTCAGTGTTTCTTGCAGCTTTTATCTTGTTTCTGATGCAAAGAACTATAAATGCATTGCTAAGTATATAAGAAAGCTTTGATAACCACTGTCATAGGTGCTGACTCTGATAACACTGTTTGTACACGTCACAAGTTTCGCATACGTTAAAAGTGAATGGAAAAAATTATTAAACAATATGGAAACATTATATCATCAAACAAACAAATTGGTCCAAGAGACTCAGCACCTTTTCTCACAGCTCGAGAAAAAAACGCCTAACCTAGACATTCGTGAAATCGAAAACACTATAGAATCAAAAATAAATCTTATCAACAGGTAGTTAATTGTCCCTCTTTTATACTGTTTTCTCTTTATTTACATTATTATTTTAAATAGATTCTGTGACCACACTCATGAGAAATGTATGTGTGTTTATATACTACATATATATTTATATTATTCTCATATGTATTTACTTTTTTAGTAATTGTGAAAGATTGGACGTGCTATGTTTGAAAGGTCCCATACATCAGAGGCAAAATGCCAAAATGCGAGTAGATCAATTAAAATACGACAGTCGTCACCTACTGGCTGCTTTAAATTCATGGCGTAATAAAATATTTAGACAACAAAAGGAAGCAGCTGAGAGAGAGGCATTGTTGTCTACAAAATTTACTGTAAATGATCATGTTAATATTATGATTGACCACAATGCCCAACATAATAGTGGTTTGCAAAATGCAATCCATGGGGTGGATGATCTCCTTCAAAGTGGAGGCCGTATTTTAGACAATTTGAAGACCCAAAGGATATCATTGAAAGGAGCTCACAAAAGATTAATAGACATTGGGAACACATTGGGCCTATCCAATACTGTGATGAGGTTAATAGAACAAAGAGTCAGACAGGATGGATTTGTTTTAGTTGGTGGAATGGTATTCACATGCATAGTCATAATGTTAGTTATACTCTACATTGCCTAGAAACAATAATTCAAAATATTTGCAAAGGATATAATTAACAATAAAACAACTGACATATTCCTCTTGTTGTAACAAGTACTACTATTTTTACAATTGCATAAAACTCGACACATTTTTGTTACCTTTTCAAGAGCAATATTGAAATATTTTAAATGAACAACGATGCATAATTGTTATATATAATATTATATCTGTTACATGTTAAGATAAATGTATTTGTATATAATAAAAAATGAAAATGTATTAGATACTACAAATTTTATTTATTATTTTATATTACAAAGTTTAGATTTACATGATAATTTGTTGTTGAGAGTAGCGTCATGGTTACACGTTTTCGTATGTTGGTAACGTCAAATCCGGCTCAATTGAATTTAACCAGTCGATGATAAATACAAAATTTTATTTATAACTTTTATAATATATTAATTACAGAATATTTTTAGTTACACTTTTAATGTTAAAAAATTTCAATTTTTATTAAGAACATTATAAATAATCATATATCGAAATGAAAAAGATATTATAAAAACACACAAGATTGAATTGTTTAATCAAATAAATTATAATGCTCAATTATTTTTAGTTGTTACAAACATAAGTACAAGAACTGAAAAATTCTATGATATTGTATTTTCATTCGTTGCAACAGTATACAGGCTTCCTTTCTTAAAAGAAATAATCAAGATAGCTCGAGTTGCTTCTATATATGATATATTTATAATTTATACAATGTAAGTAGTGCCATATATTTGTTGAATATAAATTTACGAATAATACATTGTGTTGCACTTAATCCCGTATATTATGTATGTTAAAACCCTTTACAAAGTATATGAATTTTTTACGTTCATACGATTAACCTAAGACATATCGATGTTTCACGAAAATTGACTGAAAGTGTTGTACTTGTCTAATAGATTTCTGAAGTTTGGTTCAGCATGTATAAATATTCTATACAAACAAATATTTACTATTAGTTATTAGTTATTAGGATAATATAATCGTTTTCACGTGTACATAACACATAACACTACAAGATTATGTAACAGTTTTTCCGTTTTATTTTAAGGATCTTATTTTTGATTCTATAAAAATAAATGTTTATAAATCATCCCGATTTCATCTGTGAGAGTTTATATCTATTTACTACAGGCTTTCTGTCACAAACGATCAGTATAGGTAAGTATACATTTCCTTCACTTCTACTTTACAATTAATATTTCATGTTTATCCAAGAAAGCATTTTACTAATAAGTAGACAAATGGAAAAATATAAAAAAAATTAATACTGAGAGTAATTTGTTCTAGAATGTCTTTCCCAAATAAAGAAACACGTACAAAGTGTTGGAATTGCAGAGATGAATATTGGAAGTGTCTTGATGACGGTAAAACAGAAGTAGAATGTAAAAAATACAGAGATCAGTATGAACAGTTTTGCTCCAAAATATGGGTAAGTTTCAAACATTGCATGAGTTTCTTTTATTCCAAAATTTAATAGCAAAAAAGAAAGTGGCAATAAAGTATATCTGAATAGAATATACTTTCTATCTTCAGAGTATACAATTGTTTCAGTTTCTTATTGAAATCTGCATTTTTAATTACTTTTCACTAGGTAAAACACTTTGATCGTAAACGAGAGTTTATAAAATTCAAAGAGCAAATAGAGCAAGATGGGTATGTGCCTGAACAAACAATGCCAGCACAAAGCTAATTTAGTGATCATAATTTATAATTTAATTCAAACTAATACTGTGAAGCTATTTTCTCATGTTAAGTTTTATTAGTTTTGTTATTTGTAATAAAATAAATGCTAAAAAATAACATGGAACTGTTTTATTATACTGTGTGAAACTCCTTAATCCGTTCTAGTAGAGAATATTTTGTTTTTTTTCTCAGATTGTTTGATACATAGAACATTTTCAATGAAAGACTGATTTAATGATTGCAAAATAATAAGCTTATTGACACTGAAAGCAATGATTAATCAATTGTTTTTTTAACTGTTTTCCATTGTATCTGGCTTTGCAGGAATTAATTACACTATAGTTACTGAAGGACAGAATCCTTGAGATTATTGAATATAATATACACAATATTGAAATATAATACAAGATGTAATCGAAACTAACAACATGAACAGAATGAGGAGAATCAATAAAGAACAAGTGCATACAAGAAATAAATGATATTGGGCAAGGCCTTTCTGATGGCACTCCCATTGTATGAACTTCGTTCTCAACAGTTACTTTCACTATCTGTTATAATTATAAACTAAGTGATCTCATTTGTGATTTAATTAAATAGCACTTTATTAATATAAACGTACAGAATACTCTCAATTATAATTTTATCAATACTTGAACAGTCTGAACATCTAATGTATCGAATACATAATAAAAGATATGTAACAAAAAGCAATAATTTAATATAACGTGTGAATTGCTAAAAATGCAATATCCAACACTATCATTTAAAAATCATATGTTTGAAAAAGAAATCCTTTGTCAATTACAGAATATGTAACAATGAAGTAAACAGAAGTGGAAAAGTTGGTTCATCTGCACAAGATACTACATCAGGAACATCTGATTTGCAATCAACAAGTACTCATTAGTGGGATTAGAAGAAAGGGACCATAAAACATTAAAGTAAAATATAAAGCACATTATAATACAAAAATATGGAACCATTTCAATTAATCAAAGAACTACAATTATGTACAGAGGATATTATAATATTCAGAGTCAGTATTTTTTCATACAATGAATTTCCATTTGCAATAATAGTACCCTATTATTTTTAAAAAACATTTTTATTTGTTTTCAGAAACTAATCAACTATGCCTCATCACATAAACAATTATGGAATGACGAAAATCTGAAGCAATGGCAACCAGTGCTCAGATATATCATACAAATCTTTATTCCAAACATAGAAATAAGAAGAGAACGAACTCTACTAGCTTCTCAGACTTTTTTTACTTTACTGTCAATGGATTCTACTTCAACCTTTTTAAATCATACTTTTATGGATTTTTTAAATTCCAGTTCCAATGAGCTATATTTTTTGAATGATAAGTATGATACTAGAGAGCCTGAATTGTTTAAGTTAATTAGCGCTTATGGCTACTTACAAGTAAACCATAAAGAAATAGATACTATCGACGCTTTTAATGTAGTGTTTGATGTTTTATATGAGCACTGTATAACGTACACTAAACATTCTTATTTTGCATACAAAGTGTTGCAAATGTGGTTGCGCAGAACTATGAGTACACACTTCTGGGAAATGGGGAACACTGAAGTAAAGAGGCGACTGGAGGCAATTATTTTTTCCAATTGGTGCAATGCAATCAGTGAGATAAGCAAGCAGAATACTGTGTCCATTTTTAACATGTACCTGAAAATCATGGACAAGGATTACACTTCTTCGAAGTTATGTCGGCAACATCAATTTTTTGAGGAAATATTTCGACAATGTGTCAATGAAATTTCTTGGCAAAATGAGATAAAATACGATATTCTTGCTGAAATTTGCGAAGTGTGGGACGACATTGAAGCAATGACATCCCGTGAATTTTTACTTTCGCTAGCCACTTGCCTCACAAAGTATAATTTACGGTCAGCAGGTACAAAAGTTTACATTGCCATTATGAAGAAATTAAGCGATGATGAGTGGAAGAAAGCTTTTGGTTATATAATTCATTATCTTTTTCACCATTGGGAAAGAACAGAAGGGTGAGTTTATTTGTAGAGCATATGATAAACTTGATACAATAAATTAAATATAAATTTTCCAGTGCAAATTACAATGCTCTCCAATTACTCTGTAAATACTGGCTAGAACCAATTGTAAAAAGATATAAAAGTATTCTAATATACTTATGGGATATAGCAGGGGATATTAATGGATATTTCATTCACTCATATCTCCAAAGATTAGCCAGCGAAATGAACGTTCGCCTTGTGCAAGAACCAAACATTGAATGCTACATAAATCACAATAAGGAAATCGTAAGATTAAATGGGTTTGCAATAAATTGTTATGATGCAAGTAACTTGTACGATAGGAATAGAGATCGGTTTTTAACAGTAAGAAATTTCTTATGGCATAATGTAAATAGTACATCAGTGTATATGAGAGACGGAATTATCAAGTATTTTAAAATATTTTACGCCAATGTATTAAAAATGAGCGATAGTAAACCGGACTTTATAAACGATCTGTATTATATTACACATTGGTTGCATGAATTTTTGTTAGACTGCTTTGAGGTTGGTTCTTGTTATCAACGAAAAATACTTGGTGTGAATTTATATAAAGTTATGCTTTCTTTCACCACTGCAAGTGCACTCAATAAATCCAGTGGTATTGAAAATGCGTCGTGCACTCTCCTATTGAATAAATATTTGATAGAAACAGGCAACTGGAATTTTACAAATAAAACAAGCTTATTTCATTTATTGAGACTTACATTAGACTGTGCACTTGATATCAAGCAACTGAGTACTTCCATTATTCTTGATTACTTTGATAAAGATATACTAACTACTGCAGAGAAACAGGTAAGAGGATAATTTAAAAACTGTTTCTCTATCTTAGAAAAATTATTAATAAATACTGTGTTTAGGTACTGTACAGAGTAGCATCAGCGCATTGCAATTCCTACAAGTTTTATGAAATTGACAGTGGAGTAGCTCTATTCACTATTATAGCAAATTGGTTACCTGTGAACGTTCTGGACGGATATATTAATTCCAATAACTATTCAACTTATTCGGATTTCTTGCTCGATGAAGCTGCAAGTCAACTAATACAGATGAAAGAAGATATGCTGAAGGCAATTGTTCAGAATAAACCATTTTATGGGGTGTTGACTGCCTTAATAAACGTTGCCTTTCAAAATCGTTCGGAACACGATCGTATAACTCTAGAATTTCTTGAGAGAATATTATCTATGTTGAAGGATGCTACTAACTTCTTCTTGTCTGTACTTTCTTCGAAATCTGGAAACACAGGTCTAAATAAAAAACAGAAATCTGAGCTTTATTCTTAAAAGTGCAGAAAAATGTAGACGTAACTCGTTTGTAATCGTATTTGTAGAACATTCACCTTCTTTCGCGGAAATGGGTTTGGCGATTGACGCGGTCATTGAAAATAGTGAAATCGGCAACGCTGATTTTGACGAATTGTCCTTAACTCCTGCACACCAGGTCCTCATTTCATGTATTTGGATGTCTCTAAAGGTATATCTAAAAGTGACTATTTTATATTATTTTATAAAAATAATGAGAATGCGTCTATCCAAATCTTTGGCTATTTTTTAGAGTAATATACATGAATATAACAATAGAATGTACTTCTCCAGGTCTCTTGCGAAATAGCTTCTGAAATAGGAATTCTAATGTACTCGGATAATACTGTAAAGGATTCTATCAACATAATTGTTACTATATTACTCAGATGTAGGCACAAGGGTGTAATGGAATCTGCAGGTACAACCATTGGTCGTCTAACAAGGTATAACTTAAGCTAAAATATTGTTCAAACTATATAATTCTAAATAATTAAAAATTGTAGGCGTTTATGCAATCAAGTTGAATATTACAATTTGACGAAGATGCACATTATGCATATCTTAGAAGATGACTGTACGCAGTTTTTGAATATGACCAGAAGGGGTGCAGGATTGTCAATAATGTTCCACAGAATCGTCGTCAGCGACAATCGTAGAGACCGACCTCTCTTGCATTTTGCGGTACAGAAATTGTTAGAGTTGCTTGAAAATTTCTCAGATGCCTCTTCAAAGAACGTAGACTCCAAACATGATTCTCCTTGGGCTAGACGTCTGCATATTCTTAGTGCGTTAGTGGCCGACAAGGAAATACACGCACAGTTAACTCCGTACATGGAGAGGATTACTTTGACTTCTTTCAGATTCTTGCAGTCTGAAATATGGACCATCAGGTGATGCATAAAACCTTCTCGAAAACGCAACAACGACTACAACTGTTCGCATGTTTCAGAAATGCGAGCCTTCAGCTGTTTGGCGCTATTGTTCCAAGATTAACAGGTCAAAGTTATGGGGAAGCTCTGGACTTTGGAACTGGGTATCCCATCAGTCATTTTCTTACACATTATCCTTTGCTCATGGACTACGTTATGGTAGAACTCTACAAATTTTCCGACAATTTCCTGTATTTTTCTACCGAGTTGTACCTGCACTCGAACATTGTACATATTCTGACACTTCTCTCGAAGTTCACAAATAGTTCGTGCTACTTGATCAGTGCCTCTTCCACATTTGTACGCCGTGTGCAAAAATGCTTGTTGAAATTGTTTAAAAATCCCGTTTGGCAGATCAGACTTTTGTCTGCAAAAGCTTTTACAGCTTTGACAGATTTCTTGGAGATCGAGCATGAGATTATGAAGTTGAAGCAGCAAGCTACTTTAAGTAAGAATGCTAATTTGATCCACGGCCATTTATTGACGATAAAGTATCTCAAGGAAAAACAATTGGTTGATTGTGAACATTTAAGCTTAAAATCCGACGATGCGCAATGTAAGGACAACCACGAGAAATGCACGGAATTGCTACGACTTCAAGAAATATTACAAATTTGGGGCAACATACCCGAAGAGAAAAGTGAAATTTGTTATGTATTAGAAACGTTGCGTTTGCAGTTAGCAACGTGTGTTTCAAATCACATGCATACCACAGATATATTTCTTTTCGATCGAAATGTTTCTGTACTCTCTTCTGAGAGAACAAAGCCTGGCTTCTTTCAGTTTATCGATTATTCTACGAAATTATATGCCGATTATGTTAGAAGAACAGGTAACATTGACGCTGACATATTGTACAAAATTTTATCATCTCCCAGCATCGATCAGTGCACTTCGTTTTTAGACAATGTAGGGAATTGTATACCAGTTCTAAACATTGTTCTTGAACGTTTATTATTAAACGAACACGATCATGATAAACTGCAAGTGAACGCAATGCTGAATTACGCTCTGGAGATTTTACAAAAGTTATCGCTACAAGATATCAACAATTTGAACGTGGAGAAGTCATTAAAAAATGTATCTTTTCAACGAGAAGAAAACGCAAAAGATTTTAAACTATGGCGCTTGAAGGCTGTAATAATATTAATGTATTCTGAGAGCAATGCAATTATAAACGAAATACTATCTCATGCTCTGAAATTATCAGTTCACGAAGAAGAGTACAAGAGGCAAACGGCGGTGGAATTTATACACTTCTCGATGCGTCGCTTTTCAGAACTAACAAATGTGAATAAGTTAACAATTTTATACTGTTGTCTAATATTGTTGAAGGATGAACTTTCAGAGATACGCGAGTCTACTTTGGAGAATCTGAGGACGCAGGTTTTACATGAAATTGGACACGACGAGTTCATGTACCAATCGTTATTGGATGAATTGATGTTCGATAGACTAAAACTAGTTACAGATAAAACCACGAAACTATTGTTCATCAAACTGTTCATGCACAATGTTAAAAACTTCGACGTCGATGGGACGATTGAAAATCCCTTTTACCACACCAACAATCCGATTTACAGGGAGGAGTCGAAGTTTTTAAATCTTTGTTTTTATTACATACAACGAAATAAGTACAATTCTGACAAATGCTCGATAGAAAATACCGCAAATTACAGTAACAACGTTCCAGATAAGATCGAAACCAAGTATCGGCTTCAGCAAATGTGTTGTCTTGATTTCACTAATTTAGAAGTGGTCTTAAATACTAAATACGTAGACTATTTATTAATGAAGCAAAAAATTGTAATGCAGGAGTACATTTAATGATAATCACAATGTACAATTGCAACGAAACGCGAACCGGTTAAGCATCGAGGCTTCGATCAATGTTTTATTTTTTTTTGTTAAATTAAGAACTAATTGTACTTGTGAGGAGTCTCAAATAAATCTTTTCTAACCCATCAAAGTACACAAGAAATATTTAATAATCCCGAATAAATACATCTGTACACCTTACGATTATATGAATGCGCGTGGGGGCACATTCACAAAGCATATAACTCCGTATTTACATTATGCTACATGCAATCGTATCAGAATATTAGAAAATTTTTGAACGATCGTAGAATATATTACACATCGCGAAGATTTCTCGTTTCTATCTCTTTCGATGTCCCATTGGAACGTATACCTTTCACTCCCGTATCTACAGCCGTCTGCACGATACACAAACATGATCCGGTGAAATTGCTATCGTGTTTCAAGAAACAACATTTCTTTCATTTTGTAGAGCTACACGATATAAATTAAAACTATATCCACGCGTTCATATATTTGTCCGACGAAGTGTCTTTGAAAAGATCGTGTCGATATTAAGCATATAAAATTACAAAATTCAATTAATTTTAAACAAACTAGTTTGTTTGAAAAAGTTATTCGCTAACTGCGCGTCGTCCGTCAATTAAATGCATACGTAATTAAATAACAATCAAAGAAAGAAGGTGGCATTCCGATAGTGAATGTAAAATTTATGCGCACAATAGAGTATTGAACATTTGAAGGGGCTTCTTTCTTCAATTCTAAATTATTAAAAATATATATACATGTATATATATACATATACACACATATACATATATGTATATATATATAACGCCAATGAACACTGTATCGTGCTTTATAATTGTGAGATAATTGCACGTACTAAAACTATAAATGAAGCAATGTGATGAGAACTGATCCTAAACATATAACGTTACAATTTTTATACAAACTCAAATATAATCCTACATATACATACATATATATAGGTACAGTTCATTAAACTTTCCAATTTTGTTTATAATCATTACGTGCAAAATGATAATAATTCGCTGTACGCTTTTCCCGATCGCAATGCGTCTTATCATTCGAGTTTGCGAACTACTTGTTTCAGATCAAATAGTCCTAACGACTACTTGTGTCTCGCCATCGTGATATGTCGCTAACGATTATTATTAAATTTCTTTGGTGATTCTCTCTATTTACATCAAAGTATGTTTATATAATAATTGCTAGGATGTGCCTAATCTTATAATCATTTCCATGGAGTAACACCTTTCCGACAAAGAAAATCGTGCGAACACGCCGCTTGCGAGTGTGTTGTATCCTTTCCCCCTCCCTTTTTGTTTACTACTATTAAGTAGTCAAATGCTACCTAGACGAATATTAAACTAACGGTGTGGTTACTATTATTATTAATAGTAAATGTGTGAATGCACGCGTGAAAACTATAATCCAAGGGTTACGTGTAATTTCAATGCACTATTTTTGTGAAGCGGTGAAAATCATCGGAAGTCAACGGGTCTCTTTTCTCACAATATACTATCTATTAATGATTATATAAACAAAAAGAAGGAAACGAAAAAATTGCTATATCGTTCATCTATGATACAGTTAGTTTTGGAATTCGAACCTTTTTGTTAGAACAATCGATGCGATCGAACTATTTTGTTGAAAATAGATTTATCAAGATCTCCTTAACAATCTAAAATTAAATTTATAAAGACGTGAACAGGTTTTATGCGTTTTACATTCGTTCGAAAAGTGTAACAGTACGTGAACAACTATTCTTGAAATGCTTCGTTCCTTTTCTTCTTCTTTTCATTCCAATCGGTCAATATATTTTTACTTTTCTGTTTATCGTAGTCGAGATACTCCTAGAGTACAGAAACTTGTGCTTTACAGTATAGAAGCATCGTTATTTTGTGATAAGGTCAAAACTAAAAAGTTCGAAGAACAAGGTTCTCAGACCTGGCAGAAGAAACTATTGTGTGTCACTCGGAAGGAATTGCTGGCAATAGTGAGGTTTATTGAGCATTTTCACTATCTCTATGGACAAAGATCCCTTCTGAGACTACCCGACTATGCGTTGTTACGTTGTTCACTGCCCTTCAAGAATCCATAAATCCCTCTCAGAATACGACTTTATTGAGAAACATCGAGAAGGAAGACTCCGTGTAAAAACGCGGACAGTCTCCCGCGAAGACCTTGCGAACCTGAGGACCATAAGCGGCACAAAATTTAGAGGACACAGAGAACATTAAAGAAATTGGTAATATAAATGTTAAAAAATTGCTCGAGAAACATGCAAGAGTGATGGGAGATACAAAACGAGAACAACGAATTTACTTTCATCCTATCCGAGAAGATAAAAAAAAGATTGAGTAAGACATTTCCGGTTGGAAAATGCCCTATTACAGTCAACAGTCTTGCAGTTTTTCCTTAATAGTCGTTGGGAGCAAACCCTGATATTTCCAAATACCGTAGTATCTAAGAGTATCTCTTAGAATATCTAAGAGAATTGTAGATCGTAAACAAACAGTTTGTTTATTGTTTATGCGTGACGAGGAAAGTGTGGAATAATGCCGCGTTGCGGAATGCGAGACGAAACGCGCAATAATTATATTTATACATGTGCTTTCGTTATATAATTTTGCATAATAGAAATATTCAGGAACCATTATTCGTTTATACAACTGGATCAAGTACGTAGCGGAAAGCCACAAAAATATATTTATTCTCCTTAATGTAATATCTTTCATCTCTTTCTTCTATTTCTGTTATCTTTTTTTTTTGCAACACGATTTTCAACCCCTCAAATCTGTTATTCTATAAAACTTGTAAAAGAAATCTGCATTATGATGTACCTTGATAAAATATTACATATTCCTTTGTTAAAAATTTGAATGAAACTGTACCTTTTCGTTGAGCATTGTTTCTCTATCAATCGGACCGTTTAACACGACCGTTGCTATTTTATATTTCGACTAAAATAACAGAGCAACGAGAATGTTGAACGTTTCATTGCCGATTTCGTCTCTCTCTCCAATAGTAGTTAGTAATTTGAACAATTTAAAAATGGAAACATATAGAGATCTTTTCTTCCCTCCCCGTCGTTTCGTTTCCGCTTCGAGTGGAAGATTGTCAGATTCGCGGTAAATTGTAACGTTATTATAATTTGAGTACACATTTATGATTCAGCGTATAGTGAAACGGTGAGGATTAAGAAAAGTATCGTTTCGACACACAACCTTGTATTCCTTAAACGTCTTTTGTACGGCCAGAAATGCATAGGCACAAATACAAGAATTCTCGTCTGGCATCGAAATTGTATGAATGCTGTAAAAAGGAATATTAAAATGGTTTCCGATATTCGTTTTCTCTATGTAAATGAAATGTAAAATAAGTGACCACTTCATTCATACTATTTTCTCTTATTTGTATTTCCCTCTAATCTAAGTCTCGTAAACATAAATTATTCGAACGTCTTAGAAAATCTTTATAAATAATTGAATACAGAAACGTGGACAAAATTCATGCAAAAATTTCAACTCCATAGAAACATAGTTGTGTGTTAACGGCGACGAAAAAACATTAGAACAATGGCTAGTTAATTATTTGAGCACGGGTAAAAAATCGTTAGAGTAATGAAATAGTCACAAGATACCTTGATTATCCGCATATGAAATTGTCATTTTAATTCTCCGGTATATAAAATGTTTTTTTTCTGGTTTATAATTGTTTACCAAGCGATACACGTTTTTTTTTCTCTTAATGATGCAAACTATATCGTTATTTTTTTTGTTTTAAATATTTATACACTCTCTTATAGATTCCTCATCCGTTATTAATTAATCTTTCCTCACTTGAAACAAGTAATTCATTTGTTTAAATTACTTTCATTAGTCAAAATAGGACTGTTTACGTCCGCTATGTATACCTAGAAATATTATGTGCTACAAAATACAATTAATTTACTTACAAAAGAAAATCTTAAGGTGCATCCATGATTACGTGCAATATAATATTATTGATAATGCTTACTCCTGCAATTTGGATGCATCAACTTAATCGAAAGTTTTAATGTTTTTTCTTAGTATCGTACTTAGCTAAATGTCTTTAATGGAACCATGCTTCTGTCAGACTGTTTCAAGGAGAATCCCATTTCAAACACGCAAAGTATATTACACTAGAAATAAGGCTAGCTGAATAAATTCACACGCTTTTTCTTCAGTATTATCTCATCCATATATTCGCTTATACGGATATCACTGTACCACGCACAAGCTCAATGAGCATTGTTTCGTGTACGTGGTTGTTCCTAATGTAAAATCGCACCACCATAGAGCAAAGCGATACAACTAAGAATAAAAATAAATGTAGATTGCAAACTGATTTATGGACAAATACCTCTTTCTTCTATGATATTATCGATTATCAAAGTGCCTGTGATTATTTTTTTCACGTTTAGTACTCAATAATATACTCATTTGTTATTTAGCCGTCTGTCCAAGACCGACGGATGATTTTGTCTTTTGTGATGATTCCGCTGTTTCATTTGGTTGATCGACATCCATCTGAAACATACAGGCAACAATTAAATACCTATTCAATTTTTAGGAGTGTGCGACATTTCCAAAATATCGGATCGACAATTTTTTTCGAGATCTCAAACAGATCTCGAACATTTTGAGGTTCCTGAAAAATCCCGATATATTCAAGAATCTCAACATTTTCTAGAACCTGACACATCTAGACATTATTGTTGTGCTCTCGCACACAAACATACGAGTAAGGACTCACAATACGTCGTGCTACTTGAACGAAAAATACTTTACCTTTTCTTCTTTTTCATCATCAATTAATATTGGCCCATTTTCAGCTTCGTATTCTTTTAAAACTGCATCTAAGTTATACCTCCGCCGATAGTTCACGAAAAACGACCGTAGATGCGCTTCTGTTTTGGTTCCAATTACATCAGCGATCGCGGAGAAATCTTTTCCGTATTTTCTAACACCTTGAACGGCCAATAATAGCTCGTCGTTTGTCCAACGAGCATTTATGCGACTCGATACTTCCGGCGGCCGCAGATCATCAATACCATCGGCTGTCTTGCGTTTCAACGCACTCACTTGCTGTTTGTTCGATTGTATCTGTACATTGGGAAATTAACACTAGTAAATACGTATTTCTACCATTGAAAACTGAAGCGTATATAATTCTTGTATAGTTTTCACAAAGAAAAAAAAATGTATCCACACGTTTCTCATTGCAGACTGATTAAGTCTTATTTAGAAACATACTTGTCGTTTTAAGCTAACAATTTCAGTGTCAATTGCTTGTAAACTGTTGTTCGCTTGATTCGGTTGGCCAGCCAATGCTGCTAAATCATCATGATTAACGACCAGGCCGCGAGGTGGTTTTCTTTTATTTGTACGACCCGGCATGGAACTTAATGGCCTTGCTACACCAGTTCGCCTAAATCATTTGAACAAGTTTTGATCCATATTGTACTGAATTGATTTTATAAATAGAAAGGACAGGTATGCATGAAGTAAAGGTATTCATTTGTTTTGTTTTATAACATTAGCTGGTGCACTGATAAGAATGCTCATACGTATAAATATCTGTATAAGTGATAATAATAATAACGATAACAACAACAATAACAACAATAACAATGATAATAATAATAATAGAAGTCATTCTCGTGCTATTCAAATATCGTGAAGTACAAATGAATTTTGTATGAACATTCTTACTTCGAGGAGAGTTCTAATAATTTTGTTTTAATTACAGATATTTAATTTGACTTGCACTCACTGACCTCCAGTGCAGATAACAGCTGTGACACGCGTGTCCTTTCGGCGTCGCACGTACACTATGACAAGCAACGCCACAGTTGCTACACGAGCCCTACAACACATAACACCCTTTTTAAGACAAGATCCGATCATCCCCCCACCCTCTCCCTCCACTTGAATTCCTTTACATCTAACTAAACTAATTCTCTAACAAAAAAATGATAACCTTTCTTTCTTACAAAACAAAAATATTGAAGTATATACACCAGAACATATCAATTTTTAAACTCTTTTTATACATCTTTCCATAGAAGGTATTAACAGTGCTGAATATCTATACTGTACTTGTGAAGTTTTGTTAAGTATCATTCAAAGCAGTTGTATAAAGCCAATCTCTGTCTAAGTTAATCGATTCTCTATATACGGATGTGTCTCCCTACAGTATTATTCAGTGCATTTTATGCACTTCAATATTTTTTCCTCGGTTAGGTTTCAGCCTACCAAATTCTCTGCTAATGCATGAATCAGTGTTTTGTATACTGGGTTTTCTTACTTTCTTGGCTTTCTTCACTGTTCTCTTGTTAAGGTATAAAGGATTTACACGACAGAGAGAGAGATAAAAATAAATATGATACACAAAATAGCAAAATATAATAAGCATATGCAACTGGGTAAGGTTTAGGCTGAGTACCTGAACCTGAGGGGCGTTTTCCGAGTCGGATGGGGCTTTGGCGTCAGTGCCTTGGCTTCCTGGCACAGCTTGGTTCTTTCCACGACGTATTCCGCGGTGGATCGTCCATTTCTGGAACGTTCCACATTTACGTTTCACAAAACGACACAACGAATAAACGTGAATTAAAATCTTTTAATTTTGTATAACTGATGGTTTTTTTTTGAATACTTAAAAATAATTTGTCTTTGTTATTTACATTGCGGATAGCATGGGTCTGTGTTTAATCGGCACTGAGATCACGAATTTATTTTACATGGACGAATTCATTTTATATTTAATTTTTTATTTTTTATTTTTTATTTTTCGGTACTAGCGACTTTCACCAATTGTGTGTGGATCAGCTGCCTTCGTTAATCGCTCTGTTATTCACCGTATGGAATACGTGACCGTGTGGATACATTTTTTAAATGCGCACAAATATCTCAATGTCACACTCGCGCGTGTTTTTGTTTTATTTTATTTAAGCCAGTGCCATGGCATTAAGATGCAACAAAAGGAGTGAACTACCACACGCTGTAGCATAAATATCAATCGACTATATATATATATAGAAGACAAAACTAACTCCATCGGAGAGTTGCGAAACGAAAAAACGGTAATACGAAGCTTCAGGTTTATAAAAAATTAAACAAGCAACTAAAACGAATTCGTTATTCTGTCTGAGTGAATAACACAATTTTCGTACGAACGCTTAAGAATTTATAACTATTGTCGTTCTAAAATACAGAGAGAGAGAGAGAATTGATTTTATGTAAATATCTAGTTGCATGCATTTGTTAGATATTTTGTTGCAATATCTTACTTTTTCCTCGGATTCACTGTCTGTATTAGAACCTAATTCACTTCCATTTTCGCTTCCATTTTCCCCTTCTTTTCCACCACTTGTTAATTTTCTAGCTTGTCTATCCATTAATGATGTTCTAGTTCTGGTTTTCTTCCAACTGTAATAGTATTTAACCAGGCTAGCAATAGATTTGTCAGGTAACTAGAGAAACAAGAAACAATCAATTATTATTGAAAGGGAAAATTGATGTAAATGCACAGAACAAGTACATTGTCAACTGCATATAATTTTATCAAGACAGGATATCCTACCATTTGCCTAATACGATGAAAACTTTTTCCATGAAATTGGAAAGCTTGTTCAAAGAGAACTTTGTCCTCGACAGTCCATTCATCCGGGAATGGTGTAAAGTTAGCTAAATCTAATACGGCACGTTCTAAGTTATGCTTGTGCCAAAATAACATTCCCAATGCTTGCTCTCCATTGTAGCCATATTTTTCTTTGGCCAATATAATGTATTCATCCACTGTAGAAAGTTATCCGTTATGAATCATATATATGATTATTAAAAAACAATTTGTAATTCAAATGATAAATACATTGGCTACTTACACTTTTGATCTGGTATATCTGTTGTAGGAGACCACACGAGCAATGCTCTATCAGGACACTGATCTAATCGTCGTTCTAAAACAAGAAAATTCGTAATTATGAAGATTAGATTGAAAAACCATTTTCTTCTCTTTTTAAAGAATTTCATTACTTATTAATTGGGGCTGAAGTAGTCAATTTGTTTTTGTAAAATAAATTCTGTAATTCGATGATTACTGAATAATTAATTACATGAAAGAAACCTACCATTAACTGGAACAAATTCTGGAACAATGACCTGGTAGTCCCGTCCAACACGAATTTTTTCTGCTGGAACTTAAAAACAATTAATGTTAGCATACTCCATTATGAAATTCACTTAAAAGTGCATAATTGCAGTATCTAAATATAGAATATAATAAATAGGGAATTTCTTTTATCTACGCTTGATTAACACGGATAGCTAGAATTACAAATAATTTAAATCTATAAATATGAAAAATATAGCATTACCATCGATATACATCGATTAAACGCTAAAATGCGCTTCGCTATAGGAAGACGAACGTAAACAATTAATAATTAACGAAAGAAATATTTGAATTTGTTTCATAAAAATATCGGTAGGAATTGGTCGAAAATGTAAGGAACTTAAAAAGAGGAAAAGTGGGGCGCGCTGTTTGAAGATCCTTACGGATTTTCGCATTCGATCAATAGAAAAATATACAAACTTCCAAACAAAAATATCACCATGAGAGCTTGAAGCGCATCGATGAGTGATCATTCGAAAAGTTTCGATTAATTATAAGGATAATTTAACTACAATTGAAAATTGGTACCTCCGTCTTCCTCACTCGAGGATTCCGTCTGTCCATTGGGGCTGGGGCCTCTCGATCTGCGCCCATTTCTAACATTTTCTGAGTTCCTTTCCGCCAAAACCATCTCCTGGCTTTCCTTTGGTGAACGTTTTGTCAAATAATTATGCTGATTATATTTCTTTCGCACGAGAAACTCACGAAACGAACGATGCAAGCGATAGCTTGCAATTACACGGTGTTCCGTAGAGTCTAGCTCACGCTTCGTGCGACCGTAGCGAAAGTAAAATGGCCGCTTATTGAAAGTGATCTGATTGGTTGACGATTTACGAAGTAAAGATGGCAACGTACATTTTCAATGTACAATTTCGAAATTAATTGCATCTTTGGAAACCAGTTTTCTGTTGATTGTATCGCACTCTTATGAATATATTTTTGTATATCGATGAATATGAATTTCACCAATGCACGTGTACATAGCATTGTTTATTAGAATAAATAGCATTCATTATTGTGCAGACTTGCGATAACACTAAATTTTTATGTAAAGAATAGGGACGCTTTGAAATTTGATCAAATATTAAGTGTCAATTAAATAAGAATAATAATAATATTTTAAAAATTCAATTTCCAAGCAGAGAATACAACATCCAAATTATTTATTATTCGGATAGTTTGAAATTTGTAACATATACTTTATTACAATATATTCTAACAATGTATTTCTATTACTACGAATAGAGTATATAAATTAGGGTTCTGAACAAGTGAAGTTGATATTAATAAATAAACGTCGTGAAGTTATGTAATTAGATTGTATCAAGAATTTGAAAACTATTTCGAACCAATTCATTTAGATGCACATTTATGTTGGTGTTTGAAAGCGTAGTAGTTGCATTAACATTTTCTTAGACGTATAAAAGTACAGAACTTGTATGAGAAACAGTATAAAAAAGAGATTAAAAATCATAACAATAATTTTCTTTAAGTTGCATTACAATTAGTGAAATGTAGCATAGAAGTATGTAGATTGAAATAACAAGGCATCGATATATCTTATACACTGATGATGTCACGAGGTAAGGTCGCGCGAGTTCTACTTGAGAATTTCTCGTAAGCGATTTTAGTTTTTATAAAATATCTAAAAATATTTCGATAAAACGTCAGTGCAATTGAAAATATAATTAATTACAGAGATGAATTCGTGACGAGATTTATTTAATAACTTTTATAACCAATTGTAGAATTGAAATAAATCATAACCTCAATTACTACGGTTTGTGTTGAAAATCTATCACCGAGAGGCGCCACTATCAAGCAATCGCAGTCTCTGATAGACTTTGCCGTGTAAGGAACTTTCGTCGCCTATTTAATGTAAATATTACATTTGTTGAGAATTTAGAGTTTATTTTAGCGTACGTAAGCTCGAAATTGTCATTCACGTTTCCCGTGCAATTTGTTGCTCGGCGTCATTCCGTAATATTTTTCGATCTAGCCGAGATCGGCAATAACCAAAAAATTTCTCCGTAGGTATTCTTTTTTTCTTGATAAACGCTGGTCTTTTTTCTAACATTTCGTTGGACTTGAATTTTATGTTCTACCTTGCCCCGTCCTGTGATAACCCGGGAAGAAATCTGGGATTTGTCGAGATCGTTTCCGGGATTCGTGACATTCACTGTTTAGAATAGTACAGCGATTAATTTTTGTTCACCAGCCAATTGTTACACGTATTAACAAGTTAAATTGAATATCCGGTATCTTTTTCGGCTCTGTCTCTTGTATCGTTTTACATAAAAGAATGGTATATGATTTTCTCTTTCCGAAATGATTCTGTAACAAGGGGGACTGTGGACTAGTCTTTTTCTCAAATTTCCTCTGGATATGTTGTTGTCTTGATTGTCTTATTTATAAGATATCGTATACGACAAACACTTGCGCGTATGTATTTCGTAAATTTAATTTTGGCTTAATGTATGTTGGCAGACAATGTATACATATGTAATCCTAAATGTGTCCACATGTTCCTACAATTATAGTGTTTTTATGTTGTGTGTTCCCTTATCTTCTGACATAATTTGTTCATGAATATTTTCAATTTATCGCGGTGTAAATATTGGTAATGAAAAAATTGTTTATGTAAATATGTGTCATTTAGTTTTTAACTTTCATGTACATACATACACACATACACATACATACACACATTTGTATATGATATAGTGATATAACTCATATTGGATGTGTACACAGTATCTGAGAGGACAATTTATAGCTATAATTGTTATAATGGAACAAAAATGTTTCTTTATAATATAACAAAATCTTTTAACTGATTTTTTTCAATAATTCTTTTATAGATGATTGTCTGAAAAGGTATATTCAGACTCATCTGCACCCCGAAGATCCTAATAAGTATTTTGAGAGATTTTAAGAGCAAAACAGAAACATGAGAGTTGTTGCACTAGTCAGCGGTGGCAAAGATTCTTGCTTTAATATGATGCAATGTATAGCTGCAGGCCATGACCTTGTGGCACTGGCTAACTTATATCCTGTTGGAAAGGGTAAATTAATAAGTAGAACATTTTTATGGAAATCCAGTCAACTGATTTAGTGGCTGTAGACTCATCTAAGTAGATTAATTACTAATAAAGATATTAAATATTTTCCAGATGAACTAGATTCATTTATGTTTCAAACGGTTGGATATCAGGGTGTTGAGTACATAGCGGAAGCTATAGGCTTGCCAATGTATCGTGAACCAACGTTTGGCAGATCAAAAATGCAAGAAAAATATTATTATCCAACAGAGAATGATGAAGTTGAGGATCTCTTTAGGCTGTTAAGTAAAGTGAAGGTAAATATTGATGTACAAAATACATTTGATAAATGCATCAATGAGAAGTTCAGAATAATACATTGAAAGCAATTACAGGAAAAAGAAAATATAGAAGCTGTTTCATCAGGAGCTATTCTGAGCGACTATCAACGAATTCGTGTGGAAAATGTGTAATTATTCAATGCTATTTTTTATATAATTATCTCTAGAAATCATGCAGGTTGTTCTCTAAATTTATAAAAATAAAGATGTCTAATAAGAAAAGTTTATTTTCAGATGTAGTCGTTTAGGACTAGTTTCTTTATCATATTTATGGAGAAGGGAGCAAGATGAATTGTTGAAAGAAATGATAGAAAGTTCTGTAAATGCAGTTATAATCAAGGTAGCAGCTCTAGGCCTTGAACCAAGACATTTGGGTAAACCAATCTCTGAAATGCAATCTCATCTTGCCAAAATAGTAAGTAAGATGTCCTGGTGATTAATTTGACACAAAACATTAACTGTTTGAGTGGTTCCTTCTATTTAATTTGCTGTTGGCTTGTATTCAAGTACAAATGGACCATAAATATATTCATGCAAAACAACTGTCACGTAAATAAGCTTAATATGTGTATTGGTCACCAATGAAAAGAATCAGTGGGTATCTGTATCTAATGTTTTAACGATTTTTTTTTACAGAAAGAAAAGTATGGTGTAAACGTCTGTGGAGAAGGAGGAGAGTATGAAACGTTCACGTTAGATTGTCCATTATTTAGTAAAAGTATTATAATGTAAGTTCTAATATTTTTGCAAAGGTAAACCATACAGATTAGTACGTGTTTGTTTCGCATTTTAGAGAGGAATACGAAAGCGTAGTGCATTCGAATGATAATATAGCACCAGTTGGATATCTCAACTTTAAGAAAATACATGTACAAGACAAGAATGTAAGTGACATCACGTTTCGTTTAGTTAGAGTTATATGGTAACACAGGGGAAAAAATATTTCAGGATGGCATAGAAAGATTAACGTTACAAGAGAGATTAAAGAATGTTCCTATTAAAGTCCCGTCTGATTACATCGCAGAGATTATCGGTCCAGAATTGCACGACGGATGTAATTTATCAGAAGATGAGAATGACGATCACGATTGTACAGATAGTAGTTTGAAAACGTCGAATTCTGGTAATAATTTTGAAAAAACATTGCGAGAAAAAACAAAACCGTAATCGTCCTGTGTAGGGCATTAATATGCGGCTACGATACAGGTCAGTTTAACCCGCCGAGTCCTATGGAAATTTTATATGAGGAGGAAGACTATCCCGATGTACCGGTAGTAAATAAAAATCAAACCGGCTGGTACTGGTTTGGCGGTATTGCTGGGAAACAGCCTGACCCAAAATCCGCGATGAGGGAAGCATTGGAGAAATTAAGCAGTAGGTAAACTTTAAGTCTTTGAAGTCACTTTTTCAGTTAATCATTCTTTTTGTGAGTGTCTTTTTCTCTTTTTCTCTCTCTCTCTCTCTCTCTCGCATAAATTTCAACACAAACAGTATACATACAGGATGTCTCATTAACTCTTTTACAACATGATGTTTTCACTATTGTATATGCTACATGAAATATCAAGAGGACAAATTATTTTATAAAAAATTATTCCCACCATAATATGGGTCCCTTCAAACCAAATGATTTGCCCATTGAATATTTCGTGTAGTTTAAAACAGTAGTGGAGATATCGTATTGTAATGGAGTCAATGGAACACTCTGGACATGTGTATATATATCTATAAATATTGATAAAACGCACATGTATCAACTGTCTAGGTCTAGTCAAGAAGGAGAATCTTCAAATATCAGACATCGTTGCTGTAACATTGTATATAAAAGACATGTCGAATTACGTATCTATAAACGAAGTTTACATCTCGTGTCTGAGCAAAATAAATCCACCGGTCCGTGTATGCGTTGAGTGTCCGTTAAACGTGCACGTTGTGCTCGACGCTATAGCCTATAAAGAAATTCAAGACTGTGGTGATAAGAGAGTTCACAAACGACACACAATGCATGTTCAGAGCATAAGTCACTGGGCACCAGCGAACATTGGTCCTTACTCTCAAGCTGTTCGTGTGAGTGTACTATCGTTACAAAAACAAAAAAAACACAAAACAAACAAAAAAAAAACAAATTTGCTTACATGCTATCTGTGTGTATGAGTAGACAGAATGTGTGTATGTGCGCCGGCACTCGTACGCGCACGCACACACATCTGGTTTACAAAAAAATAAAAAAAATATCATAACAGTGAGGTAAACAAAATCACGTTTTTTTTCCTATAGAATGACAATAAGACATTACAAGCTTGAACTAAGTAACATAAGTTGAATGTACCGAAGCGATAATGTTGACTAACAAATCCTGTGCATACCTTTTTCGATTCTGTGCCTGATACATAGCAAATAAGTAACATCGGTGTACAATAATAATTCGCATGACCGAACACGTACGATGATTCTACAGGTGGGTGATATTATCTCAGTCGCTGGACAAATACCATTGGTGCCTGGTAGTATGACTATACTGGATTTGAACATTAAAAGGCAATGCCGATTGACGTTAAGGCATATAAATCGTATTGTTAAAGCTATGGATTCGAATACGCAACTCAGGGACATTGTACAAGGTATCTGTTTTTTGACTAACACTAGTTATATACCAGACGCACGAAAAGAATGGGAGAAACGAACAAATAACGCTATCGTGGACTACATTGTTGTACCAAACCTTCCGCGTGGTGCTCAGGTCGAGTGGTGCGTGTGGGCACATAGAGATAATAGTAGGTTTGAATGTGAGTATCGACCAAAGGAAAAATATTTTTAAAAATGTACTATAGTACAATCTTCTCAGAGAAAGACAGAGTGATCTAATTATAAAAATCTTTGTTTGCAGACGAAGAGACTGGTAAATGTGTAGGTAATTTCAAAGTAGCAATAAGGCGTAGGTGGAACTACGAAAATAACGTTTCAGCGATCGTGTGTTACATGTCTACTGGTACATATATACATATATATTTATATATATATATTTGTTGTATAAGTACAGAATTTATGCTTTGTTCTCTTTTATACGGATAAATGTAGAAACGTGTGTATTTTGAACAGGTTCGTCCAATTCGACTGGCAATTTAGCTACAGAAACAAATTTACCTTCTACAGAACTGACTGTTGGCGAACTAATAGAGGCGTTCGAATACGTACTATGCAAACTAACAAAAGGCTCGCAAACCGAGAATCCGGCGTGCAATCTGCGAATCTTCTACAAGGTCGGTAGTTCGCCAGGACCGAATTTCGTTCAGGACGTACTATCGAAGTTTTCTACGCGAAATTTAGTTACTACTATCGTACCGGCAACGCACTTACATAATTTCAGTACCTTTCTGTCCATATGTGGTATCAGACACGAGTAAACGGCTGACATCGATGTTTACGTTTGTCAATTATTTATAAAATGAAAAACGAAAAAAAATTGGAATACTGTGTCGTAGAGAGGGATTGTAAAAGGAATTTTATTTGCCTTTTAAATTATTTCGAATCAATGGGTACGGAACTAGGACAAATCGATTTTTAATATACAAATACGAAAAAATGAAGAATTATTTAACGGCTATATGAAAGTTGACCACGGTTGTAAAACTTTATACATACACGTATATTCTAAATGATAATTTAACTGTATCGGTGCTTGAATGTAAACATTATTTTCACGTTTTCTACTGGTCGAGCTTATTGGGTTCGCTCGAGGAAAAAAAATCTTCACTTGACACTTGTCCATAGTGTATTTATATTCGGCTAGTCAACGGGATATTGGCGTGGATTTTCAATCGTTCTGTGTCCCGTTAGTGTAAGTGTTCTACGTAATGCAAAGCACGTAAGTCGTTTCATAACATGTACTGTATATGCTACGCCTCATTTTTTGCTCAAGCTATTTTTTATTTTTCTCATATTTCACGATACGCGCGGAGTGTTATGTGTGTGATTTTATGAAAGAATTTGGAAGCATGCACAGCCATTTTTATAGTAGAGCTCAAAGGATACGAAGATGAAATTTAAACAGAGAAAAAAAAAAGAAAAAAAGGGAAATGATGATGTTGCTACGTATGAAAGACGTACTATGTGAAAATTGCAAATTTTATTATTCGGTACGAGAAAGAAGAAACAATCTAGTTTATGCCCCTTTTAATCTTAATAAAAAAAAAAAAAAAAACATGAAATGACAAGCGGAAATGCGGGATGCGTGCTTTACAGAAAATTGCTCTCCTCCCTCTTTCACTTTTCGAATGCTGCCGACGTTATTCCGCTGTTATTCAAACTTTGTATCGTAATGGCAGACATGTAGCTTTACAAAAATGTTTAACAAAAAAAAAAAAATGAATATCTACTTCGCAAAAGTATTGTATAAGTCCTCGGTAGTTATATTGCATATAACTGGTCTATGCTTTAGGGAAACGTCTGGTACAAAAAAAAGCAAAAAACGACATGCAATATATTAGAATATTTTTGACAGTATAACATTTACGCAACGATATGCCAAAGCTCGTATTTTGCAACTTTGTCATTGTTTGAAAACGATTCTGAATACTGTCATCCTCCTTTTTTTTTTTCTTTCTGTACATATATTGCTAAATAATGTAAAACATTCTTGCAATGTATTATAAAATGTAATTAGTTTCAAAACAAGACAATTGGTTATTGGTGTGGATATTAATGAATGATATGAATTTCTAACGATACGAGAAACAACGGAGCATACTGATTATAACGTGGAAACTGCGTTACTATAAATATGTAAAAAAAAAATGATATTTGCAAACATTCAACTCTCGCAACAAAACACTATTCTGAGGATTATATTGCAAAAGAAAAATAAAGAAAGTGATATATATTTTTAAGAAATTGCAACGCGCGAGTTCTGTTTGTTATTATATTACCCTGTCCTTTCAAATATTCATGTTTTTTATTATTTTCTCAATTTCATTTTTTAACAATATGATTTCAACTTACAAACCATAGGATTATCCATTTTTTTTTAGTAAATTAAAGTAATTCACAAGAATTATTTAAACATATAACAAATATAAATACTTCAGTGACAGCACATTTTGTATGTACACTTACAAGAAAAGAAACTAAACGTTACTATAATAATTACATGTATAATTCTGTAAAACAGTCTTTCCAATTGTTTTTACTATTCACAGTACAATTGACTGTATTCTATTCTAAATTAAAATGTTTCCTTAGGGCGAAGTTCACGATATGGGGATTAAAAATTATAAAAATGATTGAAATTTACAAAAGCTCTTATCAACTACTCTGATCGAGATCAGAATGAGATTTTTCTTATATTTAAAGTTTTATACGTAGCTAACAATAGTCATTGTGTAACAAAACGTCAATACTCCAAATAGTTTTTCATCATACAATTATATACAGCCACGTTTCTTTTTTCAGTTCAAATATTCATAAAAAATATATCCACGACAACTAAAAATCATTTGGATCTTCAACGACGCATTCACTGGTGGTACAAATAACAAAATTCACCTATAGTACGTAATTTCCCTACACACTCACACATGTTCACAATTTTATACAATTTTCGAATCCAACAAAGACTATTCACCTCGTAGCACTTTATGTTTTCATAGTTTTTGATACCAACGGTTTCACCATGTGTTGACGATTTGGTGCACAGAAATCACACAGGTAATTTTTCCTGTCTAATGGAACTCCCTTGGTCTCCACGCACCCTGCAAGAAAATACAACGCATTGACAATACCGATTTAATTGATAACAATTTTGTCCCAATCTATATCAATCTACACAATCGTCGAGTAAAATCTTCAATTTTATTTTTCCTACCTGAACGCTTGTTTGAGAACTATTTCTCCACAATAAAACATACTTGATGAGACATGCAAAATGCGATGACATGCAATGAAAAGTAAGTAGCAGAATTATATGGAATTTGTGTCAATACCTAAGTGCAGATATTTGTCACATGCGCTGCAATGCACTAGATTCGCTTCCAGGTCGAGTCTTGGGGCAGTATGACACCGACTGCAGTGCGGGCAATAGCGACCCTTTCGCCATAGCCTTGTTATTGCATAAAGATTATGGTGTTAGTGAACACGGAGAAGGACTTGTTATTATACCAGAATTCAGCATGAGATAACCAACATTTCGAATCCTGGACTGTACGATTTCTATATTGCAAATTTGATGCTGTTTATTGCACTCGCTGTTGTTTAACCATTTTTAATATTATTAAAATTTTTAAGAGAAGAAATCTATTTTTATGTAACTCCCTTTTCTTGAAATCAACACGGTCTATCTAATGATTATTTTATGTATGTGTGCATGATCAATCGAATATGAATGAACACAGACAATCACCTGTTGCATTTTAAATGATTCGAAACATCCAGGAATTCGGATACTGTAGTATTGCGAGCATTAGTCAAACCAATCTGTTAAGGAGTTCGAAGGTTAGGATTAAGGAGATTGTGAAGCAAAGACGAAGCCCCGTGAGTATTTGAAGATTTGCATATTAGTATGTGTTCTGGATTGAAATCTCACTTTTGCGTCTCATCAGATAGAAGGGGAAGCTCGGCGTCTACTTACTTGGAACATGGAACGCACAGCGTTGAAACGTAGACGCGAGTATTTTTGTCGCCCTTCTTGTATTCGTGTTGCCATTGAGCGACACTGTTTCTGTCAGAATTCGCACCCCCAGGTTCCCTGGAACCGCAGTTCGCGCAAACTGCACATTCTTGACAGTGCCATCTTCCTTGCGGTACTCGTCGCAGGCCAACACAATAAATATGGTAGCTAGAAATATATTTCAATAGAAAAGTGATACCTTCGTCAGGAGCAAACATTAATTAACGTATACAAAGTATACACGAAGCATCTAAGAAAAGTTCTTGCACTCAAGTCTACCAACGTTTGTAAAAATTGAACATACCCTCTATCACACATGTCACAAAAGAGCATTTTATCTTCATCTGCGGGATCATGGCACTGGGCACAAGTTTTGCAATCAGTGCATTGCCACGCATATGATTGAATGTGAGGAACCATGTCAAGCGTTAAATCTATACACGACGGATGCACTGCAAGATAGATTAAAATTGTTGTCATCAAACCATTGAAAACTATGTACCTAAAAATATTAAACTGCGGATTTTATGTTTTCGACTTTTTAAGATGATCGAAAGCACAATTTTTATTTTGCACAAAGATCCACAGTTTAATCATTATATTCAAAAGATTTACCATGTCCACTGCAAGTGCCGCACTGTACTAATACTTCATTCTTGCTGTGCTTGTTTAACACTTTCAAACACATTTTACACTTCAGTTTGACTTCATCTTTTGGAGTCACTATTTCCATATCCACGTCTTCCATCGTCGACTGAGAACCTTCGGTGTCTTGCGTTCCCTCGCTAGAAGATGAACTGTATACAAAAAATAGACAATCATTTTTTCACAAGTAACATCAAAATATATATATTTAAAAATCGCAATACGAACCTCGAATCGTCCGAAGATGAATCACTGTCACTGTCACTTTGAGATCCCTCCGATTGGCTATCGAATTTACGTTCGTTTGGTCTCATTGGACCGTATAAAACTGTATTCAAAGGGTAATATCGCAATTCTGCTGGTGTATATTCGCGATAATAATCTGTGTATTGACCTGGTATCAATGCAACAGGATAATGACCGATTTTACGTTCTGTTTCAACTTTCTGCTGTTTCTTTGGCACGTGTATCGTGAAGGTTTGCAGATCTAAACTACATTTTCTATTTTCTCTGCGGGCTTTGTTTAGACTAATATTCCAAGATAATGCAGACTGTACTGCCATTTCTGCCAAATCTATTCTATTCTTCTCTGCATTTGCGGCTGCAGACAATTCTTTCTGTTTCTTAGAATGTTCTTTGACCTGCTTCTCACGCATATGCTTCCTGTATTCTTCATATTGGTCGGGGAAGTCGCTACACATTACGTCTAATACTTCCGAGCTACATATGGCTGTTAAACCTAATAATAACAGATACAACATATTAAAATTGTTCAATGTTTAAAATGATTAAATATGATGTGATTTTTATATTATTAATATTTATATTGACATTTTAAAATTTTCTAAGTATCTCTACTGTTTAAAATTGCAGCAAGTTTATTTTCTCATAAATGCGTAAAATTTGCAGTCTAGTCATCACGGAAGAGTACATGAATCTTACCCATATCACACATGGCTTCGCTGACCAAACCATTTTCCCTCAAGTAATTTCTTTCTTCCATGTCCACTACTCTACGTTTTAAGTCTGGATACTTTCTCTTGAAAGACTTTACACCAAGGTATTGAGATATTTGTTCTTGTATCATGAATGTTTCACCCTTACGGTCAAGTGGCCATTCGTATTCAGCAATCTTGTCGACAGTAAATGGTCCTTCGTCTGGATCAAAGTTGATTTCCATCCTTCGATTCTTCACCTTCACTTTTTCTGACTCTGTGGTCGCTGTACTAAGCACACTTCCTTGGGATTCTTCATTTACCATTGTTTCAGAAGCTACAACATGTATCATTGGAACATGCTTTAGCTATTATGACAACATAACCAATTAAAACGTTATAATGTTCATTCTATAATTTTAATTAAAATTTGTATGCCGCTCTGGAATGATATGCTACATGAAAAGTTACATTTGTACTATGGAAATCAAGAAGTCAGAGTATATATGTCTATTCATACTAAATTATACTAAACAATGAATATCAACATTATTCTGACTTGAATGACAGAGTATTTAAAAAATGTAAACACTTTTAAAAAATATTTTGCTGACCATCATGATATCGAAATTCTGTACACACTAACGTCCATTATGGCCTGAAGCAACAGCACATTTCGCCTTTCATTGAAATGCAACTATTTCACATTTAGGTACTTGAGAGATGTTAGGACACAAGAAAAGTTCTATTTATAGATACCTTGCTTGGAGGTCTACCAATACATTTGTCTTTTGATTTAGTTTAGTCATATGATGAGTAAGACTTATACTTTTTTTATTGCAACTAGTAATAAAATATGGAGTGCCTATTGATAAGTTAGCAGTCGAAACAAACTGGTAAAAAGTGTTTCTTATAGTGTGCGAGCAATGTATGTTATAATATGTAAATATAAATATCAATACATATCATTATATTATTACATATTCGAAATTTAATGTGAATCGCGTATGCATCGAATACGGCAGAATATGCAATATGTAAATAAAAACTTAATTCATCGGACGTGGACAAACCACGATGAAAGCGAGATAATCATACAGAGAATTGATTCGAGTACCTGGAGCAGAAATATTTCTAGCCGGAGTTTGAGATCTTGAGCCGGATTCTGCACTCATTCTCGTTTCTTCGTCTATCACCTGCACGGTTGATACATTCTCCTGTTGTTTTCCGGTCGTTTCCGGTACACGCTTCGACGTCGGTGTCAACCAGTTCTGAGGTCCTGGAGGTACCAGCGTATCTTTATTTTCCGTCTTCACAGTCTCCGTTGTCTTATCGCACTTCTCTTCGGAAGTTTGCTTTGCTGATGCGGTTTTCTGCATTTTTTCAGCGACTGCCTCTACCGGCTTTTTATCTTTGATATTATCTTTACACTCATTTGTTATCGGTTTAGACGCAGCATTGCTTGGTTCCAAATCTACTTCTGGTATTTGCTTGCTCGGTTCTGCTATCGCGTTCGTAGAGTCAGGAAGCATGGCGGCGCTCGGTGGTGTCTGCGAAATCTTGGATGCATCGTGCTTCTGTGCTGCAGCTTTTTTCTCGGCTCTACTCGTAGGAGCAACTTTAGGAGTATCTGCTGCAGGTTGTTTCAGAGCTTTGAACAGCTCGGACGGCTTCGCAGAGGACTCCTCTTTAACGGGAGGACAGTCGATTGTTATTACCGCGGTTGTTGAAGCTTCTATCGCAGTTAAGTCTTGCTCTATTCTAGACTTTTTGCCGACCGGTACATCCGTGCTATCCAGTTTTCTTTTTCCGCGACCTGCAAACGCAAAAACAGGTAAAATCATTCATTTGATAAATTATCCAATTTTTTAGCTATTTTTAAATAACATGCAAGATGAAAAAGGCATTTAAGAAAAGCACTGACAACCTTGAAATCTCTGAAAAAAGACCTTACAGTTGAATGTACCCCTTAATATCAAGGGCATTTGAAAATTATTAAATGCTTTGAAAACGAAGAAGATATTTGAGAATACATAAAATACAAACCTCGTCCTCTACCTCTTTTGGGAGGTGCATAACTCTTTTGATTTCTGCAAGTCCTTTTAGGCCTCTCATTTTCTCTGGACTCTACTTGCGGAGTTTGCAGATGTTTTTGCATCTGTTGAGCTCCGTCCAAAGACAATGGGTCTCTGGACATCAGCGCGTGTGGCGGAGGATGAACAGTCGGCTGGGCTAGTGGATTTCTTCTCGGCCTGCCTCTCCGTTTAGGCACCTTCACCTCGGGAAGTCTTGCAGGCGAGACTTCCTCTATGATCACCACATCTTGGCTAGAATTCGAATTCTCATTTACTATAATCAGTTCCGGCCGATGCTCGATGATCTCACAGTCGGAGTTCATGGGTGAACTGGTGGAGTTTTTATTCAACATGTCCTTAAGCTTGTCGTTCATCGAAGCTTCTTGTGGCTTCAACGGTCTCACTTGAGTGATACTAATCTCCTGACTGATCACGTTCATCTGCTGGAGGCTGATCGCGCTGGACTTCGGATCAAACATGAATTGCTTTTGATTTCTGGACGTGACTGGCTGAATGGTAACCTCGGGTAAGATCTGAGTCAACTGAGTCTCCAATTTCGATTTCTTCGCCTCTATTGGAGACACAGTGATGTCCTTGCGTTTAGGGGATATTTCTATCGTACCGTCTGGCTTCTTCCCTTGTACCTGAACCGGTTCGATCGTCAGTTCCGAACGGTTGCTTTGCAGGATCGTTGGGTGTCCAGTTTTGAGAAACTTCAACGCAGAGTCTTTGTGAGGCTGCGCCTGTTCCTTGTACCTCTGACCGAAACCATGCTGATCTGCGTGTTCTTTTGGCCTGTAGCTAGTTTCTCCATGATTGTCGCAGGCGACAATAGTCGGATGGCCAGTCTTCGACAATTTGATCTTCATTTCGAGTGGTGAATCAGTCTCCCGACGCCTCGACTGCCTTTCTTTCTTCTCTGGATCCACTATAGAAGCGTCGCCAGTCTTCAACAGCTTAATCTTCATTCCCAAAGCGGAGTCAGCGGCCTTCGGATGTTCTGCGTCAGAAGAACGCGACGCCTTGCTCGCATCCTCCGTAGCTGGCACTTCTGGCTGTATAATGGAAGCATCACCAGTTTTGGATAACTTAATTTTCATCCCGATTGGAGATTCTGTTCTCTTAGGAGTCTCTGGTACAGGCTTACTGCTTTCTTCCTGTTGTTCTTGTTTCTCCGAGGGTACTATCGACGGATCGCCAAACTTGGAAAGCTTGATCTTCATCCCGATCGGAGATTCAACTTTCTGTATAGATTCTTGACATACCTCGGACTCGTCGGAAGATTTTGTTGCTATCACCGATGTGTCCCCAGATTTGATTACTTTAATCTTCATGCCCGAAGTATCCGACGCCTTCGCAGCATCTTGCGATGCATCCTGCTTCTCTTTGGTCTCCGCTTTTTCTTTCAATTTGACGTCCTTATTTTCATCAGGAATTTCTGAATGAACGATGGAAGCGTCTCCAGTTTTAGACAACTTGATCTTCATTCCAAGAGGCGACTCCGTTCGTTTAGGGGCATCTGGAATTTCTAATTTCTGACTCGCATCCTCGGGAGCCTCCATTGGGATTATAGACGCCCCACCCTTCGTTTTGGCTAGCTTAATCTTCATTCCAATTGGTGAGTCGGTTCTCTTAGGGGCTTCCGGTGATGATTCCTGTTTATCCTTCGCTTTGCTGTCTTTGCTTTCTTCTGGTACGTCGGGAGAGACAATGGAAGCATCTCCAGTTTTGGACAGCTTTATCTTCATCCCAATAGGCGAGTCTGTCCTCTTTGGAGAGTCGTAAGAAGCCTCCTTTGGTCTTGTCTGTGGCTCTCTGTGCTCTTCCAGAGTATCTTGTCTTTCGGTTGATATTATTGAAGCATCTCCAGTCTTCGATAGTTTGATCTTCATTCCAATAGGAGACTCTGTCCTCTTGGGACTTCTCTGGACCATGTCCAGCTTGTCTTTGTGCTTCATCTGCACGTCTTTCGAGTCCTGTTGCACTATGGAAGCATCGCCACTCTTCGACAACTTAATCTTCATCCCAATCGGTGATTCGGTTCTCTTGGCCTCTTCGAATTTATGTTTCCCTTCCTTGGAGTCATCGCCAGGCTCGTGTTTATCCGACGAGACTATAGAAGCATCGCCAGATTTTGATAATTTAATTTTCATGCCAATGGGTGATAAGGACAAAGACCCTTCCGAGTACCACTGTCCAACTTCTTCAATATTCTCGTTGGATATTATAGAAGGATGGCCACCTTTTGACAATTTCAGCTTTATCTTTCCCAATTTTTGACCTGGGCTGTCCTCAGGATTTGGCGAATTGGTCGCAGACCTGATCTTCGGGCTTTTCGGTGACCTGGGCTCCGCACAGTCGGTGATCGCGGATTTAGCAATTTTCAATATGATCCTCGGAGAGCCAACATTCTCGAAATCGTGTTTCTCGGAGTCCTTGCGCGGCGTGTCCGCGATTTTCGGCTCCGTTTTCTCGGACAACTTTGGCGACTCCAACATCTTTTGAAAAGCAAGTAATTTAGCGTCCTTTTGAATCAAGAGACTATCCTTCGACGATGTAGGAGAGACGGCGACTTTTGTTAAGTCTGCGGTGGGTATCTCTATTTTCGGTGGTTCCTTCAAACGTTCCTCCAGGATTGATACTTTCGGGATCGTCTCGGACGTTTTCAAAGGCACGGAATGCAACGTTTTAGGCATCTTCTCCTCCGTGATTGCTGATGATTGCTGCACCTCCATAGCCTCCAACGGAGCTGACTCAATCTTAACTTCTGCTTCAGATAACTTCACCTCTTCCGTTTCCAATTTCTCCTCCTTCAAATCAACCTGTTCCCGTGAAGCATCGAGTTTTACCTGCTCTGCTAATTTCTTTTCGCTCTCCAACTTTGCTGCTTCCGAGATGATCTCAGCCTCAGAAATGGAAATCGAATCCGTTTCGATGCTCTGGAGTTCTTCTACCAACTCTGCACTCTCGCATATGTCCTCGTCGGGAACGAAAAGAGCTGACGCATCTGCCTGCTTTGAAATATCCTCTACAACGCTCTCTACCATCTTCGGGGAAAGTATTAACGGAGAATCGATGACTTGTTCCTCAGACTCTTGGAGGAATTTAACTGCTGACTCAAGCTCCGATATCTCAGAACTAGGCTGCGAAGTTTCCGTGACTTGTGCGTTGTTCAAGGCTTCGGAGTTGTCGTCGTTTGTCAATAACATGCCCGAAGCCAAGTCCAGTTTAGTTTCTTCTAGTTCGTCTGCAGTCTCCAGTGGAGCCTCTTCAAAGTCCATGTCTAATTCATTCTCTGGCAAATCTGCATCTGCTTCCAACTCCTTCTGTAGACTTTGCACATTTTCTGCATCCATGGGTTCAGAAATTGTACTCTCCTTTGCTTTCAGTAAATTGTCAGTTTGAGAATCTTCGGGTTTACCTGAAACTTCCATTAAATCAGTGTTCCCTGTGTTACCTTGCAATGGCACAGTGTCACCTGTTAAACTGTTGATCACATCCCTGATGTAAGGTGAGGTTTGCTCCAAGTCTGCAGCCTGACTGGATTGTTGTAATAACAGACTCATGTCCACATCCTTCGACAGTGTCTCCTGTTCTTCAAATGGCTTTTCTGGTTTCATTGTTTTCAATGCAGTTTCCTCTCCTTCCTGTATCAGATCCAAGCCCAGCAATCCTTCGAGAGAATCTATGTTCTGTGTAGACATCGAATCCACTATTTCTTTGTGCATAATGTTCTCAGAGCTCTCTGGTAACTTTTCTGCCAATTCTTCGATCGCGGTCTCGACTAATGGCAAGGTTGCAGATTCTTCTAGGGCTACCATTTCATTCGACGCATCTGTTTCGGTAGTTAAAATATTTTTGAAGTCCGTTGCGCTCCTGACATCGTCTAATATGCTCGTAACAATATCTTCTGTATTATCATTCTGCTCTCCAGAGAACATTTCGTCTACAGTACTAGCACTTTCTAATATTCCTTTGAAATTATTCTCACCATCGCTCTTAGAATCATTACTGTCTGTTTGCTCACTTTGCTGTAACTCTATATCTCTGTTTAGGATTGAATCTTCAGTGTCATTTAAGTCAATGACTTTCTTTCCAGCCTTATCTATGCTGTCTTGCTCTTCTACTTTCATTATTTCTTCTTCTGCATCATTCTTTTCTGAAGAGACTTGTTCCTCTTCTTTGTTATCTTTAATCACGTTGGTTTCCTCTTCCTTTTCCTCGAAATTGTCTTCAGACACTTCTGGTTGGGATTCGATCTCCAAGCTATCTAGATTTAAACCCATATCTGCCTCTATATCTTCATCTTCTACATTTGCTTCAGGTGCTATGGGTTCTTTACATTCTGATGGCAGCAATAATAATTCTTCTAAACCAGGTGCTTCATCTTTATTTTTCACAGTATCTTCAGCTTCATTGTTTTCTACATTTGCATCAGATTCTACAGAAACCTTTACCTGTTCCAGCTCAGACTCTTCCAAATTTTCTACCTGATTTTTATCATTTTCTGCTGGCGCTTCTAATTCAGTTGTTTCACATTCCATTTTCTCTTCTTCTTGTAAAGGAACTTTGCAAGAAGAACTCTCTTCATCATTGATTAATGTATTTTCATTTTCCAAAGAAACTTTTACATTCTGTGATTCTACACTCACCTCAGAAACGTTAATTTCGTCTTTTACAACTGTTATGTCTTCCGAACTTTCATTTTCTGTTGTACTTTCAAATTCTTTAGGAATACATTCCTTAATTGGCAATGATTCTGTGTCAGCAGGTTCTACTTTGCAACTATTTACCTCTAAAGAATCAATTTTTGTCTCAGATCCATCTTCCTGGGTATCAGTGTTCATAGGAATTTTAATATCTGAAATTGTCTCTAGCTGTAATGATGGAGCTTCAGGTTCTTCATTCACTTCCATTGCTGTTGGCACCTCATTCACAGAAATAGTATCAGAGGTTCCTATTGTCTCTACCCCATCTTTCAATGGTTCCTCTGAAACTGGCAATTCCATAGCTTCTTTGAGTTCAACAGTGGATTCCTTTATTTCAGTTTCTGATAATATTGGGTCCAAATTGTCACTAGTTTCAGTTTGTAGATTTTTATTAATCTCTGAACTCTCAACATTCTCCTCATCATTAATAACATTTGGGGTTTCTATAGTCAACTCTGTAGTAATTGGTGACTTTAATTTAGGTGAAGGTAATTCACTGAGTAATGGCTTCTCTGCATCCTGTTGCTTTTCTTCTGTAATTTCCAACTGTTTTTTATCTATACATTCTATAGATAGATTAGTAAGTATTTCTTTCGTTTCTGATTGTTCTGTATCCATTTCTTCCATGGTTTCGGATTGTTTGACGTCTATTTCTTCTGTCGTTTCTGATTGTTTGACGTCTATTTCTTCTGTTGTTTCTGATTGCTTGGTATCTAGTTTTTCTGTAATTTCTAATTGCTCAGTATCCATTGCTACTGGAGCTTCTACTTGACCAATCTCCATCTCTTCT